>JADDOH010005319.1:0-168443 GCA_016648135.1 Agrypnia vestita | reverse complement strand
TTGGATTCTCTACTGGATCCTGGAAATGGAAAAAATAATTGATAAAGGGGTTATACTACACTGGAAAATAAAAAATAAAAATAAAATAGTTACAAATAGGGTAATTTTTTATGAAGACGAATGATTATTATTTTTTATTGGCATTTATTAAGGTAAATGGTTAAATATTTTTCGTACATTCATAAGGAAAATTTAAATAATTTAACAAGACATACGAGAATATGCAGGAGAGTAAATCTGAAATTTTAATAATAAAATAAAATTTATAGGGTTTCAAGTGTTAAATTAATACGCTAGAAACTCGCGGTTCTTTAATTTATTGCGGTACACGGGCATAGCGGACAACGAATACAGTAAGGTACAAATTAAAATAATTTATGGACGTCTCGCAAAGATGAAGCTATTTATATGGGGAAGTGTGTATGGAAGTTTTTATTGTTCGTTTACAGGGATTACGCCCTTTCTTAAGGCTGGTTTAAGAGATCACTTTACATGATGTAATATATTCACCGATTTCATCCAAGAATCCAACGAATAGAATGGAATAGGTGAACGTTGTTAAATATAGTATTGTATATAAAGTGATTACTTAAGCCAGCCTTGAAGCAGGTCTTCAGCCTTGTGAATGCAATAAAGACTTCCATGCATACTTTGCCATATAAATGGCTAGAATCTTCACTGCACTTTTATCACTTCTGAAAAACTCGTCTTTCATATACTGATGCACGTTTTGTAAATCGCTCAGGTCTGTACTAGAAAACTTCTCGCTTGTCGGTAGGTACTCCGCCGAATATCTGTCACAAATACGCGTTTGTCACTCTTTCTTCGCTGCGGTTTTCATCGCAGGTCATGTCTCACTCGTGAAAAATAAAACAATGGCTGTTGCGCAATAGTCGGTCGATACATTTGTATAGGTAATATCGCTTTTTTTCTCGATATTTACAGAGTTTTTGATAATGTCCCAGTCGATTCCAGAGTGTTGTGGAGCATTCCAGAGATTTCGATAGTGCGTAATTCCTTCTAATTCTACCATCTCGTTACAATATGTTCAGCTCCTGCAAGGAACGATGAATGCACCTGATAAATACTAAGTCACATAAAAACTATTAAATTATTTGTGTAATTCATATTTATGTTGAATTAATTTAATTCCACGACTGTTATTCAGTATGTATCGTAAAAACAACGAGGCTTATATATCTGTAAATTTTCTGGTATATATTTTGAATAGACGCCTCCTGTATGTAGTTTTGAAGTGGGCGCCTAAAGTGCACTGCAATTAAGGAAACTGTGTAAATGTTTCAGGGAAAATTGTCATTATTTTCGGGACGCCGTAATAATAAACGAGACAATCGGCAAAGAGAGTGGGCGGCGGCTGCAGAAAGAGTCTCGGAGAAAGAAATAGTATAGAGATGTTTATGTAAGAAAATAATTATTTTAAATCTTAAATACGGAAAAATTCCGTCAACTCGTTCACCGGGGACATTCTATGGTGTTTGCAACTGTTAAACAAAAACTGTCCCCTTGCAATTTATAATAATTGTTTTCTCCCGAATATTCTCACATATTCCCGTTCATTCCACCAGTATCTAGTTGTTTCCAAATTATTCTAAAACAAACGTTCATTGTACGGAAAACCTTCATTTATACGCAGTTCTCCTCATTTTAGAATCTAAAAACAATATTAAGTAATTTCTTATTAGTATATTCTAAGAACACAGTTATTGGAAAACCCAGTAATTGTATTCTTAGAACATAGTAATAAAAATATTTCGAATATAAACTGGTCTATAAAATAAGTAAAAATAGAAAATAAATTTCAGGCATATTTTAGTGTATACATTACTTAAAAATTCGAAAAATTAACTTACATGCATTAGAAATAATATTGCTTCATATTCTAGTCAAAAAATATAAAAGTCTCATTTACCAGCGTCGACAACTACATACAGTTTCATGGGAATGACAAATTTCCATCACAGATGGCGATATCATGGCTGTTTCAAATGTGTAAAATAAGTTGCATACATAACATATATTACAACTTTAAAAAAAATATATACACGTGTGGTTGTTTTTTGTGGAATCGGCGAACTTTGCATTTTGTAAATTGTTCATTTAAGCCATCCAAGACAGGTTGTAAGCCCTGCGGATATCCGTCAAAGACTTCCGTGCGACATGTAGTCTCTATGAGACATGTATTTATCTTAATGATGATCCCTCTGTTGACAATATTGGACAATATATACTTTAATGTCGCGTTATTTCTTGTTTCATGTGTACCTACTCACGACTCATGATCGTAACTTTAATCCAGATTAATTCCAGTGTCACAGTGTTGCAGAGTTAACGCGTTCATAGTACAGTTGATAAAGAGAATAATACATGAAATGATGTTGGTGGTGCCGATAAAACAACATATTTAATTCACCAGACTCCTGCAGTGACTCTTTCAGTATCGGCTTTACGCAACACTGCCTGATTTCCACCCCTGTGTTTTTATGATTAAAGTTTTCCAACTAGTGGAGTAAGGCGCCTACATTTTAAAAATAATTTTGTAACTCTTTGTTCAATGTTTTTACCTTTATAAAAATGTACACTTGGAAGAAAATTGTACGTAAATTGGTAATGGCAAAGATTCATGTAGGCATAACATTTTTAATACAGAAAATCAGTAGATTTTGTGTACTCACATGTGGGCATATGTACTCTTCTACATATATATTTTGTTTTACTAAGATTAATTTCAATTTATTTTCAAATTACATAATTTCAAAGTGACCCACACTTACATTCAATAGAATCTAGATTTTAAAGCAACATGTTAAGAAGGTAAATAATACCTAGATATATCTAAATGCGGACGGAATTTCGGTATAGTATATTCATAACATTATAATGTTTTGATTATTTTATCATTGTGCTTTATAATTAGTTTTACTAGTATGCATAGTAAAATAAAATAAATAAAGATATATTGGATGTCAACTGTAATTGGTAACGAAAACCTTGAAAAAACAGCAAAGATCAAACAGAGAGTGAGATGGAGATTCGTTTTCCCACTTTTTTCAATTTATACGTACAGGATGGTATGAATATAACAGCGAAAACAAGTGAAGGCGTACCAATAAATAGGAGGGAGTTAGATCAAAGGCTTGCAAATGATATGCCAGCAATAATGGAAGCAAGCAATAATTTATGTTGACTAAAATAAACGAAATTTAAAAATATACAATTTTAAACATCACCATTAAAAATAAACCAGTAGCATAACTAGAATTCCACAATAACTATAACTCAGTGGATATCAAGATTAGATCATATCACATGAAATATAAATAGAAAACGAAAAAGAAATAAACAATTTTTATTAATCAATTAGAAAAGACATACAGAAAATATCAAATTAACGAAAAAACATTTGAATGTCTTTTCTAATTGATTAATAAAAATTGTATAATAATTCACAGAACTTTGTTCTGAAATTACAACTTCATAATAATAATGTGTTTCCTTTAATATATAGGAAAAGAAATACATCAAAACTTGTAAGGAACATAATATGTAGTACTTAACTAGCACGAAGCGAAACATGGATGATTAACCACCAATAGAGAGAGAGAAAGAGAAATATATAGGAAGTACCAGGATATGGTGTTGGAGAAGGATGGAAGGAATTGGATGAACAGAGAGAGAGAAAGAGAAATATATAGGAAGTACCAGGATATGGTGTTGGAGAAGGATGGAAGGAATTGGATGAACAGAGAGAATTACAAATGAGGAAATTCCGAGTAAAATAGGTTCATAATGAACAACATCGAAAATTGAAGGGGACAATGGAAAGGACACATTCTTAGACATAATGCACATCTCAGAAATGTAATTTTGGAAAATATTGAGGAGAAAGTAGATCGTTATATGAAAAAAAAATCAGTGTGTTTTTTTGGACGACTGCAGTTTCTGAGTAGAAAAATTAAAAATAGCATCATTAGTATTAGATTAGATTCAGAACAAAAATATCGGTATCTAACTGCCTAACTAACTAACCATTACGCGCTTTTCGTCGCAGAGATAGAACGCTATATTCTTCTACCACGGCATACCACTTTTACTTCGGCTTCATTCATATCTACACATTCTCATGCAAGCTCTACGGTTGTTGAGGCTTTTAATAGGACCATCCTCCAATACTTGTAGTATCTGATCATGCCAGGTCTTTCGCGGATGCTCTCAATTCCTGTTGCCTTCAACATATGTTCGGTAGCTGTGTAATATTCATTCAACATGCTTCGTGTTATTAAAGCTACAGATCCAAAAAAGAAAATTAATTCATTAAAGCTATTAGACATGTTCTTTAATAGACTTCCATTATTTAAGTTAAAACAAAGCCGAATAATTAAATGACTAACTTACTTTCCGTTCTCCCAAATCCTTTTTCCCAACCTTATTCTCCTCCTCTTTCCCTCTTCAAAATTTATTCTACTTTCTTAATAATAATCTTATTAATAATTAATAAATTTCTTTCATTCTTTTCTTTTGAGTTACTATATAAATATTTTTTCATGACTTACTGAAACTTTATCGGTCTGTTTTAAATGAATAAATGCATTTTTTGGTAATTTCGAGGCTTCGTAATCGATTTTGAGTAAGTGTATTAAATTAATCCATATATGTTGAACAAACTGTCGAGTCAGAAATGGGGTGGAGTAATATTATTTAATTTTATTCCCGTTGCACTCGGCTTAAATACATATTTATAGACTGGCGACCGCACACGCGCCGCGTTTTAGCAAGTAATTCATATTCACCCCAAGCCCGGTTGATTTAACATCCATTCAACTCCGGCTTATCTGGTGTACAGCAAACATTGCTAGTTACTGCACTTCTTTATCTGGGAGGAAGCATCTGACTGCTGTCAGTCCAGGATATGAGCTGACAAATATACAGTAGCGAGCGAGCAGCCCGAGGATTACCATAACTCATTTGAAAGCTCTTCTTGTATTTCGTTGCCACGTATCTGGGAAGTATTAAGGCAAAAAAATTTCAGATTTAAAAGAATCGCGTAATTGCAATTGGAGATATATTTTTTGGTTGGTATATATTGCGTTAGTATTTATGATAAAACTAGCTATTACTCATCGAAAATGACGTACTTTTATTATATATTTCGGGCACCACTTGAGGCTGTGAGAACAGCGCTATCTAGAGTAGCGTAGCGTCTTGATAACGTTATTGATAGAGAATTATGCTTTTCTTGCTTCTTATACTTCATTTTTATATTACACCATATTATTATTTGACCCATCTGGTTGTTAGTGACATACACTGTTACTTCAAAAATTATACTTTTTTGTACCTCATTTTATAGACCGCCTCAACACTGTTATTGTTATTGGTAGCGTTATTGACGGACATTGTAGCATAGAGAATTATATATTTTGATTAATGACTTGCGGTACAATAATGGATGCACTTATTAATTTTAATTTTCATTAATCTGAAATATAAAAAAAAATCTAATTCAGAGTATTTAATTAAAAAAGCATAAGTCAATGTTTTCATTTTATTTAATAACAATTTAGAAATCGTACTAATTTTGAAAACAGAATGAGACCAGCTATCGGAGAGGAAGTTACGGACCGACATTCAAAATTATTATTATTGGGGCTATGTTACGGAATACAAATCAAACACTTGAAATTAATTAATATTTTTATCACTGCTTTTATGCACTATTTTTAATCGAAAATAATTTCACGCCAATCATTCATATCTGAAACGCTGTACATTCGTCCTTCCAGAATATTTGCCGTTTGTGGTTTTACTGAATCGACGCTCCACTTTTTAGGTACTCTCTTAATTTATTGTCGCTGGTCACAAGCCCCAAGTTGCTATGAAATCTATTCTCTGTAATCGCCTTAACATGACAACAAAACTGTTAACCTCGGAAGCTAATGTACATTTTTGGATTTCCAGACGTTTTGCGAACCATCTACTTATTTTTTTATTTTAGACCCTTTCAGAAATTTATTGTAAAATGTCTAGATTGTTGAGAATTCTTTGATTACGTGTAATTTCTTCCATTTCTTGAGTCTCATGACAATATTACTGCATAATAAAATGGTTAGTACAAAAAAGTTTTAAATGGATAGTCAATATTTATATTATAGTAGCTTGTTGGTGTAGTAGTAACGATGCTCGCTGCTGGTCGGTAGTTCGAGCCCCATTCCCGGACAGCAGAAAGGTAGTGCTATTTCATTGTTATTTTAAAGAAAAATTCGATTTTATATTGATACTTATTTACTTAAACACATACAAATATTATTATTTGGATTGTCCTGATTTGTTATCATATATTGATTTTAATCTAGATATATAACCATTTAATTTTTTTTTTGTTAGTAGTAGAATCACAAACCTATCCTTGCAATATGAGGATTCTTTTGGAATAGACTTCACAGACACAAAATGTATTCTTAAGCAAAAACACATACATATATACTAAACAAATTAGCATTACGACTTTTAAGTAATTTTATTATTGAAGTTAATAGATGTATGGAGCAGATTTTTCAACTGTTTAAATCTTTTTTGTAAAACATATATAAAAAATTATAAAAGGAGAAATTAAAACACATAGGCATTAATTTTATCTATCCAGACCAAGAGACCCAATTACAGAAGCGAAACACATCACAAAACACCCAGGATTGAGAAAATCGCATAGACTAATTGTGACCTCACCGGGAATCGAGCCCAGAACCCTCGGCGTGAGAAGCCATACCCACTGGGCTACGAGGGTCGCCATCATGTATCTATTGATTAATATATCAATGTTGATGATAGCCGCAGTCGTGACGAGATCTGAAACATCGACTGTGATAAAAACAGCAAACGGCAGTATTGAGTCGATTAAAAGTTTTGAAACACTAAATGTTGATTAAATATTTATTATATTATAATGTTATCTCGTTCATGATACTCGTATGCATTTAAATGCACTCTGTATAATATATCCTCATAATATTCTGAAGTACGTAGATGGGGTCATTCTCATTGCACGTATATTTATACGAATTTAACAGGAGAGTCGACAGCATTAACAATGCAAAGATGGTTTCCGTGTCCATAGCCCGTTGAACAATCGCAGAAGCACGAAGCCTGTAACAATACAGGGAATGAAAGGGTTGTAATAAATTTTGTTTGTTGTGATATCAGGACTCCGCCCCCATCTCCCTGCTGTACCAACTGTACTCCATCAAGCCACTCACTGCACGCTCGCGGGATCCGAAATGGAATTCTTGCGCTATCGTAGGGAAATTAAATTTACCGGGTATTATAAGAGCACTAATTTTTTCGTTGGCCATTACATAAACGGTCCGTTTTACTCGTAAGCCTACGTGCTTTTCACATTCTCATGTTTTAATATTTAAAAATAAATTTCAAGGCAAGTTGCACAGTTGAATAAGGGAAGCAATTTCCACAGAAATTAAAATTATAGAATTATCATAATATATTCAATCGTTCATGGCTTATTATAATTGTAAATAAATATTTTTTCTTGTTATTTTTTGTGAGTTCGGCAATAGTTATATGAATGATTAATATTTTAAATTTTTCCAAATGTGCCAAATATGATCAATTTGTGTACATATCATGTTTTTAGAACAACAACGTATCATCTATTTTAAAATTAGACTGAGTTATTAAGCGTCATAATTAATTTTTTTTTGACGCGACGCCCATGACATAAATTTTTTACATACATACTTAAATGACTTTATTTATTTAAGAATAAAAAGATTAACCTCATAATGATTTCAGCATGTAAATATATGTATTTGATGTGTATAGCTTTAACTTTGTGGTTGGAGATAATTATTAATTTTAATTAATTAAAAACTTTGCATAAATCACTTGGAGAAAAACTTTATATAAACCACCAAGCTTACGTGCTTACGTCTACCAGTTTCGACACCACCGTATCTTGGTCAGATCTTTTATTCGGGTGTAGGTCTCCCGCTGGGAAATTCGTAGAGTGTGACTGTTGTGTGCCGGTCTTTCTTTTACCATCTTTTTTCGTCTATAATCCAGCTGACAAGATTTTTTTTAAAAATCCTTACTTGTAATGTCATTAACTTGATCTTTACCGTGATTTAGGTCAGCCGGAAGGGGTTTCCCGGACTAGCGAGTCCTGTGTTTGATTGTGTTGTACAACTTTCTTTTCATATTTCCCTCAAAGGAATGATTACTGTACTTTGTTTAACTATGTCTACTGTGAATCGCCCAACAACGAGCAATTTGGATAGGTTATATAATATAAGGCATCCGGGCCTATAATCGTCGAAGGCGATGTTGAAGGCAACAATAGTAGAGGCTGTTGGAGATTAAGCTACGTAGACCAGATTATCAGAGATGTGCGCTGTAGCATCTACCAAGAAATGAAGAGGCTGGCAGATGACAGAGAGGAGTGGAGAGGGCGAGTGCTTGTTGCAGACCAATCCTAGGATTGCGACCCAAAAAAAAACTGTATTTTCTCACATACATGTATATCATTGAATCATATCTCATTCTATTGTACTGTATTTTTTGCTATTGGTGACAGTGAAGGAGTTTTGTGTGGACGCCGCCCCGCGCTGCTTGCACTCATATAAGTTTAAGTAGTGCGGGGAGGATGAGAACTTTAGCATAAAAACGCTGAATTGGGCGGCGAAAGTGTAGGGTCGATATGGGAGCTATTGCTAATAAAACGGCCTTTGGTGTGTGGTGGGTCACTGTATCTTAGTTAGGACGGACAGTGATGGATATAATAATAATGAAATAATTAATAGATAAATAATTAGTATGCGTCCTGACGAAGATATGTACGGTGGTATCGAAAATGGTAGACGTGAAGTTACTGGATGTGGTTTATACAAACTATAATATATATTTTATATTTACTCAAATTAATATTTTTTGTTCTAATAATAATTTTCTATAAGTTCAAAAAAAAACTTCCCGTCATCTACGATGCGCGTCTACCATCATAAATGCGATTTTTAATAGAACGTAATTGTCAAAATTTCGATTTTATTTTCTGTAGTTCTTTTTCCTTTAGGTACCTTTTAACTTTAAAGATTTTGTAATTTAACTCACGATTCAAATAATTTTCATATTCTAGTTCACTTGAACTAAACTACATCGATTGTAAATCCTTAGGTTTTGTAACTATGACCATGTAGTCGTATGAATAAATAGATACAAAATAGCTGCTATAAATGAAAAAATATGTTTTTTTTTGGCCTGCCAGCTACACATTTAAGGTATTTTTAGCTTTACTACCCTGATTTACCAAATATTTGGATTCTTATATAGGTACATCGATTTCTTGTTCCCCTACATTTCACTGAAAATGCTGAAGAAAAATGCTTGTAAGAATGGTAAAAGCCGAAACGAATCCAGTCATCACAAATTATGAATTCAAATATTAACAGTTCTACGCAGAGTTGATTTATTTAGTTTCCCAACAGACACACTTTTTAAAAAAAATATTCTGCACAATCGAAAAATTTGTAGCGAAAAATATATTAATTTTTGAGTAGAATAGAATATTTCAAACCTTCTCGTGACGAAAATGACATTGCGAGTTGAAAGTAATCGCGTTAACCTAAAAATTTCAGATAGAATAAGCTGTGCAAATATTACGATACCAAAGAACAACAACGTTTATAATTCAACGTAGTTCTGCTGAAAGAGACCAACCCAAAAAACATTTGAAAAAATGGCTTATAAAAATTTGAATTTACAAAAACCTAATAGTACGTCGATATTCAAATAACGATTGTATGTTTTTGACACAGAGCTTATTGTAGAAATATTTTTATGTTTTTTTAATGTAATTTTAAGAAAAAAAATATTTTACAGGTTTTATTTATTTCTACAAAATGTATAAATGTAAGAAAAACAATACGTATTTTGTTGTATGTGGGTTGGATGTACCTATTCCATCAAATAAGATTGACATTATTAAATGCCAGCTTTTTAAACTATGTGACTTGGATTTATTCTATTAAATATTAAATAAATATAACTTTTAGTACCTACCTGTTAGCTTGGATGTTTATTTAATCAGTTGTCATTTTTGTTTTAAATTTTCTCTTGTATAAAAATGAATTGTCTGCATTTAATTATCCTGAGCGCTTACTTAATTAATATTTAAGAATGATAAAACAAATAATAATAAGCAGCGATGGTCGTACTGTGAGCTAGAAAATATTGAATTCACAAAAAATATAGCATTTAGAGCTTGGACGTTTTCAGCACATTAAAATATCGTATTGAGCCATCCAAACTCGTGCATATGTAAATAATTTTAAGCATTTTGTGGGTTAAATGCTATCAGCAGAACTGCGTCCAATTAAGATTAAGGGGGTCGTCGTAGCCAAGTGGGAATGATATTGGCTTCTCACACCAGGATTCGATTCCCTGTGAGGTCACAATTAATCTCTTGGATTTACTCAAGCCTGGGTGTTTTGTGTTTAAATCTGTCAAATCTTATTTAAATCTGTTAAAATTTGTTGAGATCGGATGTGTTTTGATTCTGTAATTGACTTAATAAGACTAATAGCTTGACCTGTTGAAGCGTAAATAAAAAAAACATTGCTGCTGCAATCAAATAGAAAAATATAATTTTTCTTAAAGAATTAATTTGTATACTACCGTAAAAATGTTATTACGGTACCCGCGGAGGCACAGGGCGGACTGATTACGGACAGGTCGTCCTCCTGGTGACGTTCAATATGAATTCAACGAAACGTCGAGAATCGTTTCTCGGAAAAACATACGGTTCGTATAAAATAATAAAATATCCGTAACTAATTACAGTTAAAAATATAATTTTTCTATTGAATTACAACAGCGAAAACCTACGTAAAAATTGTAATGGCAAACACAATTTTTTATTAAGATAAATTATAGAAGTCTCATAGAAACGAAGTTATATATATGGGAAACGTGTATGGAAGTTTTATGTGGTGGCCCAGGGTGTATGACCTGTACGAGCTGGCGTGAGTGATCACTTTACACAATGCGATGTTTACAAATTCCATCCACATATTATCAAATTTTTAAAAGTTTTACGTAGGTATATATGTATATAATATGTTCTAGATCAGTTTTTTTTTATATATTCGAATGGACTACGCTAGAGATATATATAGTCATTTTATACATAGATTTCGATGAATTATTTATTATAAGTTTTATGGCTCTGTGGACAAAATACAGTAATTGAGTTCTCAGAGTATACACATGCCCAATATATAAATATTGTTTACAATTTCGATAAATTTGATAAAAATATTTCTATCTTTAAATATCTGCGTCAATCTTTAAATATTAGGTAGGTGCGTGTTAGGTACACGAGTCATGCGCGGCGCGGTGATTCTAATTTTCTTCACTCTCCCCTTCGAGTCTAGTCTAGCGGAGAGAGCTTAAAGTCAGGGGCTTAAAATGTCACAAAAAGTCCACAATAGGGTGTGGGCTGGGGGCGCGCTCCGTGATTTATAACGTCAAATATCGCTTGAGTATTCCCTCTGTGGAGCGGCGCGCGGTGCAGCGCACGGCTTGTTTGTTCTTTAATATGGATGGATTTCATTATGTCCGGCGCTCGCGGACTTACGCGGCTGATGCGTGTTACGTCAATTTGCATCCTGAATAAACACTAATTCGGCATTTTTAATTAAAGGCTTACACCACCTTGAAATTTTCAAAAAATCAAAATAAAGCCCAGGGCTTACAACCTGTATGAGTTAGTTTAAGTGATCACTCCACACAATGCTACGTTCACCAATTCCGTCGATTTTTTTTACATGAGCAACATATAGCATGCGTAAGCAAATATTTTGAAAAAAAATAGAAATTAAATATTAAATTGACAGAATATTATGGTTTGTTAAAATATGAATAGTATGAAAATAATTGTGATAAGAATATTAGTAGATAATATCATATATTACATAGATTCCTTTTCAAAATATACGGTCACGTAAATGTCATGCTTCAATGTTTCCATTGCACTCCCCTGGCTTAATAATTAATAATTAGAGTCATGAATCATTAAAAAATTCCACTGACTTAGTAATAGCAATTTGAAGATAGCATAGTAGGTTTTTTTAAACGAATTACTTCATTGTTTTGCGTTTTTTAGATTTTTGGAGATTATATTTCAAAAATTATTAGGCCTTTTTAGGGTGGCCACAGGGCTTATGACCTGTATGAGCTAGATTAAATGTTCACCAGTTCTACCGTAAATTTATTATGCATACTTTATTCAATTTTTGAAAATTGTATATATGTTCGAAATCAGAATTTTTTCAAATCCTTGAAGGGATTATGCTATACATATCAATGGTTCTTCCCATATTGGTGGAAAGGCCTCATTTTATACAACAATAAAATGACGTGCTTGTTGGTCTAGTGGTTAATATATTTGACTGGTGATCCAGAGGTCACGGGTTCGAGCCTCATTCTAGACCAGGAAGTAAATCCTATTTTTTATAGTACAAGGCGGATAGCTTTATTCAAAAATAATATGTAGGTAAGATTAATTTTGCAACAATGTTTGCAACACGCAAGCACAAAGAAAAATAAGAAAGAGAAAAAAAACTGAAACAATCCTATACAGGTGTTTCGTAGCTAGTAGAAAAAACTTCTTTATTCAATTTTAAATAAAAAATATTCTTTACACATTGGGTGAAATATCGACAGTTACGGAGATAATTAAGTTTTGCATTTTTTAAAAATATTTCTGACTTATTTTCTGTAAAACGTTGGACTATTAAACTATGCAATATTAAAAATTCATTAACTTTAACACAAGTCAAATAAAAATACTAAAACCTTGCAAATCTTTTTTTTCAAAACTCTGCAAGGTTTTGATTATTTAATAAGACATTTGCGTAATATGACAAAACTTTAATAATGACGTATTTATCATGTAGCTCAAATACTTTTCAAATGAGTTAATTGTAGACGTGCATTTTAACATAAACCCAAAATAACGATGCAGTGGTAACTCGCTCAGATTATAGTCATTATACTACTCCAAAAATCTACATTATAACAAATAAAACAAGCCTCATATTATGGGTTTAGAGAGGTTCGTAATGTTTCCATATGATATAATTTCTCATTTAAAAAAAACAAAAGTCATCCTTACAGTTTTAACAAAATTAATATAATCACAAATTAAAAAAAAAATATTAAAAAAAAAACTAGGTAAATTATAAAAAAAAATTACACAAGATTAATTCAATAAAACACTACATGAAGTAAAATATTAAAGAGTCAACAAACCTACGTGTAAAATGGTGAATCATTTCATTGAATTGGTATTTTTTAATAGGTACGGTGTAGAATTTTTAAATTTAATTATTTAGTTTATCACTTGCTTAAAGTAGAATAAAAGATTTTGTGTTTAAAGTACAATAAAATTCGTGATTGAAATAAACTTCTTTATTTTTTAATGTGGAATATTAAGCAATATTTTTTTAATGTGTAGATATATGATATTCTTCAGAATTAATTAACATACTTTTAACATAACTTTCATTGCATATACATATACATAAATTAACATAACATGTACTAATATATGTTTTAATTTTTTTTTCTATTATCTCTAAATAGACATTATATATCATCAGACGGAGAATGGCAGACCTTTTATTTCTCTTCAAAATTGTTAATCATTACTTCAAAAGTCTAGATCTAGATATAACCCAACTAATTTTCCATCTATTCTAGAAGCACCACGCAAAGTATAATATTTCGCTGCGATTGTGTCAATACGAATTATCTCTACAATTTATCAGAAGACTTAACACATTGAGAAATGAACATTGTAACGTATTTATTATTCATATAATATTAATTCTGATTCACTAATCAGTAAGTGGGTACTAAGAAATCTCTGTAAGATAATTTCAAGAGTCTGTACATTATGTAATTATTAGTATTATATTTATCTTTTGTCTTTATTGCTTGAGTACATTTTCAATTGTTATTAATTTGTTTCTTTGAATTTTATTATGGTTCTTATTTGTTATATTGTATAACTTACATTTAATATTTTAATTTACTGTTTTTTGTTTGTAATTAATGCAATTAAATATCAGCATTTAACTTATCTTCTCTTTTCACTACTTTGTGATTTAATTTGTATTTTTAAATTTATTTTATCATTTTTAGCTATTTGAAAATCGCTTTTTTATGTTACCGTGCAAAAATAAAATAAATAATAAAACACAATTTAATCTAATTCAATGGGACCAATATTAATTCGAAAGAAAAAAGTTTTCACCACACTTAATTATATTCAGAAACAAGCGGATATAAGCCAGCTTAAACAGGTTGTAAGCCCTGGGCCGTCGTACAAAAGACTTCCATACTTGTTTCTCATATAAATAGCTTCGTCTCTGGTAGAGTTCTATAATTTATCATAATTATCTTTTCAATATGTCTTTAAAATAGATACATTTTTATCTTTATATGTTCTCTGGATTATTTTTCAAAATTTCAAAAATTCATTTTACGAAATAAAAATGTTATTTTTATTTTATAAAATGGTAAATTCAGAAAAAAAACTAACATCCGTGTGCAAATTTCTATTTTGCAAAATATTTTGGGAATCAAATTGAGCTGTTTAATTTTTCTAGTAATAAAAATATTGTCACAGAATTGTGGATGTGGGAAGCAAATGAAACACTAAAAACAATTACAACCTTTATTTATTATACAGAGTCACTGGACACGAACATAAATGGAATATCGTTCTTTGATTCGCACTTATTGTCACAAGAATATATCCCAGAGGTTTGCACTAATTCACGTCAATAGAATCTTCGCCGCACTTTTTGTAAATCGACAGGTCGCACGGCAATTTCGCACGTAAGTACTCACTCGCACCGTATGTCTGTCAATTATTATTGGTCTCTCGTCAATTTGTATGGTTCGCTGTTCTGTGGCGTAAGCCTGCTTAATCATAAATAGCTAAAAAGCGCACGCGCCCGCATCTCTTTTACACAAAAATATTGGTTTCTCGAATGTTCGACCTTTTTTCCATATTTCTAGTGATTATTCGTGTGAATCGTAAAAATTTGACTTGGTCAGTTTTCCCAGTGCTCACGTTATACGTAGATATTACGTAGGGTATATAGCGTGCGTTGGAGGTTTCAGATCCCTTACAAATAAACTTTTATTTTCACTAAGGGAGGGTATATTTTTGTGAAATATGTATTCACATTTTTTGGGTCTATTAAATAAGGCAAAAATTCAGAAGTTCCCCGTATAACTCCGCACACCTCGATAAATAACCAAAACATTAAAACAGGCGTGTCGATATTTTTTTCGTTTTTATCACCCGCTTGAGGAGGGAAATCCATACCGGGCCGCCCGGAGTTGCCTTTGTTAAAAAAGCCCGCGGATTTGCTTTTTCGATTCAATTTAGCACAGTGCTCACTTGTAGCTCTCTGGAGCCGGGTGGTGGGGGGCGAGCGGTCCGCGGGGGAGAATTTACATTATATCCTAAATGGCGGGTGAGAAAAAATATCGGCCTATAACGAGTTTTCGATTCGGTGTAAGCTGCGAAGGAAATTGAATATGTTGCCGATATTCCCAAAGAACTTTTCCAAAGAGACGAATAACGATTTGGGAATTCTACAGACGCAGGTTTGTACAGTTAAACGGAGACTTTTGTGAGATTAATAGTGAGAATTTCGTGTCGCCGGCAGACGTAAACAACGTTTACCTCCTTTGTGCGAAACTTCCAAATATAAAACTTTTATGTTATCTTCAATCTATTCTATAAGTAGCTTTTAATTTAAAAAAAAGTTTTAATGAAGAAGTTTTTTTAAATTTTTTTAAAAATGTAAATATACAATAAATATAGTATATTTATTTATATTTTTTATTTATTTACGCTTCAATAGGCCAAGAGGCCCAATTACAGAAGCGAAACACAACACAAAACACCCAGGCTTGAGTAATTGTGAATCACGTGGAATAATTGCGACCTCACCGGGAATCGAACCCGGAACCCTCGGTGTGAGAGGCCAGTGTCATACCCACTGGGCTACGAGGGCCGCCTATGAAATTTCAATTCAATTATTCAATAAGTCATGTAGTTCACATATTAAACCAACTTAACGTAAGATTTTTAGTGGATCTCATAAAAAATCGGCAAAAGCGCATTTAAAGTGATCACTTGAGAAAAAATAGAAATAAATAATAATAATTCTTAGAAATAAATAATAATAAAATAAATAATAAAAATATAATTAACATCCAGATACCACCCATAACCTCACCACTCCTATCCATTCTAACCCCGCTCCCGACCCCCACCACCATTACACCCACCCAATCCCTATAAATTGTGTCTCGAATTATTTTTAATTTAGTTGTAAACGTGTTGTTTTTGACAATGGGAGAAATCCCGAAAACGTTCTAACAATTCAAAATAAATATAGTGGAATAAAACAGTGTTGTTTACCCTCATTTTTTTTTAAATTTTACAAATATTGTTATATGTTCAGTAGAGATGTACCTAAGGATTCTTCTGAGATGAATATCGTTTGTAGTATTTTAATAATTCAATTATTCAAGCGGTAGAGAGACTGTCGGGTACATGATCACGTCGCAATTGGACTCGCTTTTAAGTGCAATCTTAATTCTAATTAAGCGGCAGACAACCACTCGCTTTGACTTGGCCGAGCGAATTCACATTTCACGAGTCGAGCGGATTCCGAATGGCGACTGAGTTACCGGGCGACTCCCGCACCACAATTATTACTTCAGAACGTCTCCACAATAATTAATGTGCGCCGTAATTTGCTGTTTCTCTGGCTGGGAGGTACATTACGGATTGACTGCTCTGGATGCTGCAGAGTGGATCTGCAGCCGCGTGCGCCGCATACGGGGACGCCTTATCAGCTGCACGCAGACGGGGGTGGCGGGACTCCATCATCGCTGATGAAATCGCTTGCGTTGATGGAGTTCCTATTTGAGGAAGAATGCCATTTCTCGAATCAAATATTTTTCTACACATAACAGTCGTGTAAAATATTTTATTTATATTTTAGGACTGTATTTTTGTGTCACTAAGCTCGTTGTATTAACTTTTTCAGTAACTCCAAAATGGCTTCGTGGTAATTAAAATTATTTATATCAATAAAAAGGAAACACTTTCCATAAAACCTCTATTTACTGAATTATTAACATGTTTAGGAGCCAATGGTACCTTTATCGAGATACAATGTATACTAAAAATTAAAGTTAAAAGTATAGATATTTACAAAATCAATAAATCGATGTGCGGTAGTTGAATCTTTTCAACTTTTAAAAATAAAAGATTCTTTAGATATTAATAAGGGTTTAGAAATGTTACATAAAGTAACACGCATAGAAATATTAAAAATTAGAAAGTGTTAATCGAAAATTAAATATTATAAAAAACCGAATCCTTTTTGGAAATAGTTACCTTTTAATTCGTTTTTCATCAGATTTTAATAATATCGATATATTTTTTGTTTTTTAGTGCCTGTACTTTGAATTCAAATTTTTAGTTTGCGTTATATTCTGATGAAGGGACCATTGGTCCTAAAACATTTGACAATTCAGTTAAAAGTGTATTTTTTTTGTAAATAGTGATGTGAACACGGAATACGTCTTACATCAATATTCTTACTATTTTCAAACTAAGCTAAACGCTTGTGCTATGAAAATAGGGAAAATATGAGATTCGAACCCGTGACCTTTGGATCACGAGGCGAGAGTCCTAACCATAAGACCAACAAGCTATACATACATTTATACAATTTGTTTTCATTTTATTAATATAATTGTATTACTTCTACCAATTTTATCGAATATTAAGAATTGCTTTGGATTTATTTAAATTTTCGGTAGTTGGGGATTATTGATTGAGTGGCTTGTTGGTCCAGTGGTTAAGAGCTCTTATCAAGTGATCCAACGGTCGGTAGTTCGAAGCTCATTCCAGGAGACCAGCAAGCTAGTCCTTTTTCCATAGAACAAGCATACGAATATTTTTAACATATTAAGAATATTGATGTGAAAGGTATTCTCTATTTAAAAAAAATAAACATTCCCCATTATTACCTGAGATTTTATGTAGACAACGCTTGTAGTCTTCGTGTCACATCACGTGCCGGAGTTTCGTCATCTTGTGTCTCACTTCACCTTGTTGTAAGATCAAAAATTTCCTTAGGTATTCACAGCCGTTCAGAATCTTCTGTGTATAGTTTTTTGGGATATTCTGCCGTGTATATGTGACCTCTCTGGCCAACGTTTCGGATCCCATTGCAGGGTCCATCATCAGCCCTGATGATGGACCCTGCAATGGTCATGATAACGTTGGCCAGAGAGGTCAGAATATCCCAAAAATCTATACACAGAAGATTGTTGTAAGATGAACGTCAAACAGCAGCCCACTGACCATTGATGTTTCGTTCGTCAGTTGGGTGAATTTGTTTGCAATTTAATGCCATCCGTTTGTCTTCGCTTTTTCAAAATAAATTATTGGTATATTTTGTGAATGGTAAATATATTGTAATAGATTTAATTACACATTGGCGTATTAACCCGTAGTTCACGAGGAATTCACCAATCTGGAAAAAATGACGACAAAAGAGCATATTCTTTACACAAAACTATAATTTAAATATAGTTTTTAAATGAATGAATTTGGAATGTGAATAAATGCAATACATTTTCTAAAATCGATTTTATTATCTTTTTTACCAAAGCGGAGAATTTTAAAACCATCAAATCCCATGCTAATTTATCAGCATGAAACTCTAGTTACCATGGAAATGTTGACACAACACATCAAAATAAATTTTTAATAAGTAAGTTTAAGGGTTGTGCGAAGGCGCGATCCATCCGAATCCACGTAAAAAATTAAGTATTAAATGGTTAATTCAGAAAAATTGAATAGTTCGATATATGATATATACCCAAATGTTAATATTTTCTATTATCACCATCTTTTATCATTCGTTATTCAATCCAAAGTGAATCTTGGCATCCTCCTCTTTCTCCACTGATTTCGGTCTTGCGCCAACGCTCTCCAGTTCTAAAATTAATAAATAAATAATAAATAAGATAATGTATAATAATAATAATAATAATAATAATAATAATAATAATAATAATAATAATAATAATAATGTTTATTAACCAGGGACTTCGGTATTTGTTGTTCAGTTATTCTCTCTACATAACCCAACGTCCGAAGCCTTCCCAATTTTATAAATTTAGTGATTCTTGGCTCTTTAAATAAAGTGTAGAACTCATTATTGTAGCGTTTGTGCTAAAGAACATTACTAGAACCGGTCCAAAAGTACGCCTCAAAAATTTCTATTCAAGGACGTTGAGCGCGTACTCGTTCTTCTTAGTCAGTAGCACGAGATGAGCATTTGTACTAATATTCTAGTACTAGCTGTGCCCGCGCGGCTTCGCACGCGTAGATTTTAAGTACACTGTTTGGATCGTCATAGGACTTTCGCGAACCTTCTAGAACATCCTCCTTCCAGAATTTTCAAGAAATTTATCGAATGTACACGAACCTTCTAGACACAGCGACACATTCCGCCACTCAGTTTGGAACCTTATAGAACTTTCGGAAATTTTCTAGAACCTTCTCCTTCCAGAAATTTCTAGAGCAGGTTTTTGCGGAATCTTCTAGACTCACCGACACAATCGGCGCGCCTGCTTTGAAACAATCTGAAGCATTTGCGGCCTTCCCATAACAAAACAATGTGCTAGAAAGCACATTTTCGTCACCCACTCCCACCCACGCACAGCCACCTCCACCAAATTCGCATATTTTCGATGTGATACCAAGGGCTATCCACCACCATAACCACCGATGGGTGGTTGTGGCTGGTTGTGGAGAAAACTTGGTGGGTAGGGAAACACTTTTTTAAAAATATATATATATTGATTTCTGGACGGCATTCCGGATTTTATCCGGCTGTTGGAGGTGGAAATAACATCGAATCACGCTATGTACTTCTGGATCTTTTCTGTGGCATTATTCTTATTTTATAGTTATTATAAGATATATTAGTTGACATTTAAGAATAAATTAAATACTTTGTATTAAACCACTTTATAGCTATATATTTGTCAACTAGTTTCGGTTGGACTCAACCTTCTTCAGGACAATTATATTATAGACTATATTATAATTGTCCTGAAGAAGGTTGAGTCCAACCGAAACTAGTTGACAAATATATAGCAATAAAGTGGTTTAATACAAAGTATTCAATTTATTCTTAAATGTCTTATAATGTCAAGCCACAAAGTGTTTTCGTGCTTTGAAAAGTTAATATATTATTTGTATATGAAGTACGCACATCTTCTGGATTAGAAGGAATTTCCCTGAGGGAACATAGTTTGACCTTTGGGCACGTTTACACGTGCCATTATCTAGGTTTTTCTTAAAAATTACGGTAGAAAGTACTTATGAGTACATAATAATTCACATAATTAATATCTAGAAATACCCTGAACTAGACTGCAGGCAAATATTTATCCATTACAACAATATTTGTGATGTATTATGATTATGAAATATCTAAAAACGCGAATATTTATGTGATTTATTATGATTTTGAAATATCTAAAAACGCATCAGAAACGCGTTAAAATGGTTCCCAGAATCCGTCAACTGTCAAGTACGATTTATCATGTCTAACCTATATCAACACAGAAATTTTCTACGCATAGCACACCAATGTATATAAAATTGAATTGAAGCATAAAAATTGTATGTAAAAAATGTATAATAGAAAAAAACCTCATAAGACGACTAAAAGCTATTTAAACATAATTAAAAGTTTACAAAAGTAGAATTGATATAAAAATGGTGAAAAGTAGTAAGTCTTACAATTCGCTTACAGTCATGACGCTCGCCTAGTGATGTGATGGTCGGTGGTTCGAGCCCCATTTCAGGACATCATCAAGTTAGTCCTATTCTCATAGCACAAGCGTTTAGCTTATTTTGAGAATAGTAAGAATATTGATGCGACACGCATTCCGTGTTCGCATCTCTATTTAAAAAAAAGTTTTAATAGTAAAAGATATGGACCTTAAGATACCACGTTGCGCAGATTACAATATATTCAGTGTCATGTCTATTTTTCAAAAGAAACAAAACACACTAAAAATAAAGTTATTCAATAAATAATATATCAACTACATTTCTCTGCGAAGGCGGCACGTTTTCAAGAAATACACTTTAGCGTTGAAGTGAGCAAGTAGCTACTTGTTACCTACCCACGACCTAATGGCGTTCGATGTCTGAATGTTGAAGTGACAGCCCTGTACGACTTTAAGAGATACATTTTCCATGTGGCTGCTTTGAAATTGGATACCTGATATATTTTCAGGAATAAAACGAAAAACTTCAACATTACAAATCCACGCATTTTGAGATGTATAAAACACGAAAATAAAATGGTGCTACCAACCTACTAGATTTCAACCGATTTCAATTCCAGTCTCATCCACAATAATAGAGAATATCCTCCGCGGAGGAATCTCTCTAGAATCTAGAATAAAAAAAAAACTCTGCGGTAAAATTCTCTCGGATAAACGTCGCCACAAGCACGGGAGAGTAATGTGGGGAGGCTTTTGTTATCAAATGCATCCTTCGCGCATGAAAAAGTGCAGGAGACATTAATGGACAATTGTCCGCGGCCATAAGTCACCCCCCTACCCGTGGCCGAGACATTACGCGAGCGGCGCAGACAGACAGACACGAACGGACCGTACCCCCGCCCGCAGATAAAATTGATTTGCTTTCGCTACGTTAAGCGTTCCGTCCACTGGTATTGTCATTTTTCAGCCGGCATTCCGGGCTCCCTTTCGGAAACTTTTATCCCTTTCAGCTGACTCGGTGTTTGCATTGGTTTTTAATTAAAACCGCTCATATTTATTTTTGCCGTGTGTAACACACTGTTATTTGGAGATAATTTTTATGGGTTTTTTTCATCGGTCCGCCAATTTTTATTATTGTTAACATAACGATATTTTTTGTCACTTCTTTTGTTCGTGCGTTTGTGTAAGAGAAAATGTGCGCTGTTTGGATTGTGGAGCGAATGTTGTGTTTTAAGATTAATCGAGACCGCCGAAATTGATCGTCATAATTCTTGTGACAAGAGAGTGAGCTTAATAGGTACTTGAATTTATAGCATCACTTTAAAGTTTTAATCGTTTCAAGTACGAACTAGATTGTAAATTAAAACTAGATTGATACATAATAATAAAATGACAAGAAATAAATGGATTCATGTCAGAAAAATTGGGAATTCGTCAGGATAATGGATTTTCAGAAATTAAGAACTACAAGAGAGAGCAGAAAAAATTAGCTGAATTGTTTGATTATTATTGACTTAATAGCTTTTGCCCACCAAAATGACGGTACTTTTATATGCCGGTTCCTCAGGAATAAGTATTTACTTACTTGTAGCCGACACCCATGAAATAGTAATAACGACAATTGATCAAAATATTTGAAATTTTTTCTTTATAGTTCCCCTGCCGGTGATAGAACTGAATATGAAATGGTTTGCGTCTTTGCTAAGTTCTATATTTGCTGTACTTTTGAATATGTAATGCAGGCTCAGCGATGGCAACATCGCTATCGTTGCCGCCTTCGGGTTTGCTGGCCCGGGTAGAAAATGGTCATTTTTTTACAAAGAGATTATTTTTTAGCACTTAAGATAAAAATGTATATTAAACTATTGTTTTTTAGAAAAAAAATATAAAAAAAAACGAAAAGGGTCGCTTCATATCTATTTTCGTGGAGTTTTATTATTATCATATTTATTATTATTATTATTATTATTATCATATTTATAACTGAGATGCTCGTTTGTTCGAGACAGAAAAGAATATCAAGTACCTACCCACCTACTCATTAAAAAATAATATAAATGGAATACCTTTTCAAGAAAAAGGTGATTTGAATACAATAAAATTATATAACAATGTAAATGAAGTAATAAAGATTTAAGAATTGTTTATTACAAACGATTTTATTAATTAAGTATAAAATTTAATATTGTATGTACATTTGAGGAAAACACGGAAGAAAAATAATGATTATTTTCAAGATTTATTCGATGTTTCTCGAAGTGTATATTAATTAACCTATTAGAAAACGGTCCATTAAAGAAGCGAGAGAGAAATGGACTAGATGAGACATGCCAGAGTGGTGATCTCATATGGTGAAAGTTGAAAGTGACCAACGCAACGTTCAAATTGTCTTTGTTTCCTGGCCGGGATATCGGAAGGGTTTCTCACAAACTCCTCCGGAACTCTCTAAACGACTTCATTGTTTGCGACGAGGAGTTTCCTTTTGTCCAAATTGTACGGGGGACAAGTGTCAAACTACCGACACGATTATTTGTGAAAGAATTGGTGATCGCGAAAGAAAAGAAAAAAGCAGTACGATGGATAACTACATACACCACATGTACAATATATATACAATTTGAGTCGAAACTACTCGCCTATTTAATAAACACAGTTTGACAAATTCATTGAAAAATGCTTCATTTAACCAGTGGGTAATATATTACAATGTTTGATTGTATGGAAATCCTATCTCACCCTTATATTTCAAAGTTATTTGTATTGAATAGTATAATTATCTGAAGGCGTGCAAGTGAATATGATTTATTTGCATGTTTTTGATTTATCAAATTTGCTTAAACAACTAAATTGAAATACAATAAAAATATAAAATAATCATTTCAAAGTTTGCTTACTTATTATAGTGGTCTTGGCGCTTGGTGATTTTGTTGGTAAAGAGTCCGAGCTTCGTTCCAGTAGACCTGTTTAATTTTATTTGTTTATTTACACTTTTATCACAATTGTTTATTATATTTCACAATTTCGAAAATACTCGAGAAAGTAATAAAATCGGGTTTTATTAAATCGAAGCGGCCGACAGAAAGAAACTTGGTCCAAGCTCGGCCGTGGTTTGAGCCGCCAGTCGTGATCCCGTTCCGGTGTTGCCAAGTCATGACGTAAAGCACAATTATTAAATCTGAGGATCACAATGAAGGGGATGTTCAAGGTTATAAAATAACGATAAAACATGATCGTTAATCAAACGCAAATGGCTGAAAGATTTGAGAAAGTTAATGATTATCTTATGAAGGGGAGGTACATGTGTTATTCTATCCACTATTAAATAGCTTTCACAAATGTGATGTTTCTTGCTTCATAGACGCACATTTATTAAATTAATAAAAAAAAAGTATAAAATAGTATATAACCTGCATATTTTCTCACTGTATTCAATCGAATCCGTTCATAACTCTTTGTAAGCTTGAAAGACTTTTCTTTGCGTTTCACCACAAGAAAAGCTTCAAGAGAAAGTTCTTTTGCTTATTTATCATACCTGTACAATCCAGGCTTTCTTCACGGATGAAGCTTCCGCGAGTGTCTGGTGAGCTCGCCAGCAGTAAGGCATTTGTGTTTCACACAAGGTAGTTAGTTGCGGACTAATTATTCAGATTATGAACTGAAGAAGAAAAAACAAATTCGATTTTCCTCTCCTCCGTAAAGTTGGATGAGATGCAAAATGAAGGTAAAATGAAGATAAAAGACAGGTTGAGAAGAATTAAGATAAGAAAAAGAAACAAAATAAATCATTTCGAAAAAACAAGATAATTGGATGAAATTACGAATGAATTAGAAAGTTTAAAAATATAACTTGATTTTAAGTATTGTGTCTGGCATTGTTTCTGTTGCTGCAAAACTTGAAGCAATTAAAAAAAATACTGCCTTCATTTTTTAAGATGTTTGTTTTTAAAAAAATGGTTTATCGGAATAAAAATCCGTATGCTACATTATAGATATTTAATTTCTAAATAAGTACTTGATCTTTTTTTCTATCTCGATCAAACTTGCACCGGAGAAAGTTGTGTCTCAGTCACGGAGGATGAGGTGAAATAGACATAACGTGTTATTTTTTAGATTTTTTATCAAAAATTTTAATAAAATAGAGATAAAATATGTACCTATATACGTGCTAACAAAAAAAATTAATCACCGATTAATAAAAAAATTACCCAATTTCTACCTAAATTTTACTATCCCGGGGTGGTGTAACCCCTTAAAAATAGTACCTTTATAACTGTCCCCAAAAAATATAATTTAGTGACAATTTTGCGACCAAAAATATGTTTAAAATTATTTCAGAATCTCTAAAGCATGCGGAAAAATTCAATATTTCTTTAAAAATCATTTTTTTTAAAAACCAAAACCTCTTAAAAAACATCGAAAACATAGTAAATTTTTTCTATTCAAAATAAAGAAGACTCAAACACAAAAATAGCTACGACCCCTGATAAGCTGAATAGTCTTCGAAAAATATTAACATTATTACTGTGTATTATTTAGTTATTTAGAGAAGAGTTAATTTTTCTTCAAATGTAGTTAAAACCACAATTCATGTAGGTATATCGAAATGCAATACATTCAAGTCTGCTTCAAATGCATACGAGTATACATATAAAAATACGCTAATTTAATTAAATAAATAATTGAAAATCATAATATGTTATTTAAATTTATATCTTTTTTAATTATGCGGAGTGCTCGTCTCTATATTAGGCAATTGAAGATCAAATATAACTAAAATGATTTTGCGTTATGCACCAACAATGTTAAAATGCAACGTGTTTATTCAATCAATTGTAATAAATTATTACATATAAGTACGGATGTACAATACATGTGTCAGGCTAATCATGACCTATGGTGTAGAAACAAGAGTTGACACAACCAAGACAAGAATCTGATGAGAACATCGGAAAGAAAAACTTTAAGGGACAGACCTGTGGCACCGAGAATACTATGTGATAGAGCAGAGCAAGAAGCAATTCTGGATCTCTGGAAGGAATTCTGGAAGAAACGGAATGGATAACTCCAGAATCTCTTACATTGCAGCTACTAAAATTCTATCTGGTCAGTTGAATCTCGACGTCCCAAGAATAGCTTTCTCCCAGAACAGATCGACAGATCTAGCAGAAGAGGAAGAAGAAGAAATTATTACAAAGAACTTGTTATTATATATTATTCCCAATGAGTATAAATACGCATTCCGATTAGAACAACATTATACACTACGGTTAGAAACTACTATAACAAGAACAAGGTTACAGATTGAGGAAACGCCCAATTGTTAAAACAGTGAATAAAGTATGGTTCTAGCACCTGTTAATATCCTGGCAAGGGGGACAAATTTTTATTTGTGTTCGGTCAGCCTCCGCATATTTAACTAAAATTAAAACCGGAATGAACAGCTCTCGGTTTAATCGTTTTATGTAAATTTCGTACGAACAGAAAATGGCAATTAATAAACGACTATTTTGAATATATTCACAAGCAAAGTTTTCCCATTCAGATTACTTTACATATTTTTCATTAAAAATGTAATCTCACAAAAAGATTTAAAGAAGAAAGTTTTTTCATTAAAATGTTTATTTAAATAAATGATACGGAAAATGAAATCATGAAAAGATGTTCAACAATGAAAATTCTGCGAATGAGTGCATCGCAATGAGAGCGTTACGTGCGATATTTATTTTGCTTCAAGTATTGTACAAGATAAAAGCAATTGACAATACATTTGACGTAGGTATCTGAGAAGATTTAAGTAAATGTCCTTAGTGAAAATGTATTATTATATTTTAATCTAAATTCTGTGGTATAGTTTTGTTTGCTTGTTTTGTTGACACGTAGTGCATAATTTAATTAATGAACACACTCCACATATTTCTTTTAAGTGAAATAATGTTTTGAAAATTTGAATACTTATAAATCTATTTATTTTTAACAATTTGTAAACTTATTTACTATAGATTTATATTGGTAATCTTGGCTTTAAGATCATAAATAAAAATAAAACCATTTACCACAGACTACTTAAATATTTCTTGGTTTGTGTTTTGGTTCCACTACATTTGACTTGTTTAAAAAAATTACGATGAGCTTGTATGTAAATCATGAAAAATCAAGCTTACACTCTTAAAAATTATGTCTTAATTAATATGTTGCATTTATTTGAAGTTTTTACTTGAAGAGACTCGGTTTGGAAGGAAATTTAAAATAAAAACAAAGTTTATTGTAAAGAAAAAAACGTTTAGTTTATTAAGAGATTTAATTATGCAAGAATAAATATTTTAACTAGATTGTAAATGTGTCTTAAATATATCTGAGAAGGAAGATACTTCCATTGTGCCTAGGTCTCCTGGTATATAATTAAAGGGGTGTATAATTTAATATTTAAAAGGGCACATACATACACACGAATATTTTCAATTTTAAAACATTCAGCTGTACTTTTATTAATATAATTAATAGAAATAATGTCACCACAAAATTATTTTGCTGTTTTTGAAGAAGAAGTACCTTTATTATATTATAACAAATTTTATTCAATAAATTTCTTATAATTTTTTGTATGTAATTAAATTATAAATTTTATAGTGTGGTATTTTATTTCCACCGTGCATAATCTAACAAACTATTGAAGATAAAGTGTACGTTACTGATAAATACTTTTACGAGGAGTGCATCCTTTAAAAAAATCTACCAGCATAAGGCCATTCTTTATCTCTTTTAAAATTTTATTTTCAAAAATCGATATTTGGCATTTAGGATAAATATACACATACTTGCGAGAAATTCAATGCATGTTAAGCTAAATTGAAAAAAAATTAGAGAAAATAAATTTTACTTTGTATTTGGGTACATTCAACCTTACTTCTTATCTGCCTTTAATTCTATAATTGTTGCTGGGATTGTACCACAAATTATTTTCTACACACGTGCAGTGGGGCAGGAATAAAACAATTCCCTCATCAACAAGCCAATCAATCAATCGAGGAATTTGGAATTCCCATTTCAAGTGTATGCATTTTTTGGGACATCCCGTAAAAACAGAATACATATTATAATTAAATTATAATTGCAAAATATAAAATTATATACTGAATTATCTCTATCTTAATTAAGAAGGGTGTGAAATAAAATCTATTAATATAATAATGTGCACCTTCTGCGTTTAAGTAGACCCGCTTGGTGTTTCCTTTAATTACTATAGAAGTGAGTTTGCAACCCTCTCAATGCACCCTTCTCCCACTCCGTCTACGCCTTTTCCTAGGGCTGAGTGAATTGATATTCCAAGGGAATTGAATATTAAGAACATGAAACTCCCTTACTCTCCTAAATGTAACGGCTCGCATGATGATCGATCTCGAAATCAAGAAATCACACCACGAAAGTTAACTAATAATGAGACTTACGTGATAAATTGATCAATATCTTTACACAAATATCTGAGATATCTAATACATTCAGAATTTTTTTTTAAATAACAAAGAATTTAATTAATTTTAATTTACGATCTGAGGTGATAAAATCAGTATGGACGCATCTTACTGTCTATACTTCTAGCAATACAAGAAATATAACCAAACTTTATATTTTCGTACAGGGTCTGAATGAAATTAAAATACAAATGATTTGTTATTAATGCAATTTCAGATAACTTTCGGGGAAGAGTAAAATGTGTGACGTATCATTTTTTTATTAAATTAATTTAACTAATGGCACACGATATTATCAATAGAACAATTGATAATAATCTATGAAGAGAGACAAGTTTATTCAATGGGAATTTTGAGGGTAAAATACAGAAATGGACAGTTATATAATTTATAATATAAACGTAATTTTGAGAATATAAATGTGGTAGGTTGATTTCAACACCAATTGTGTTTTAAGTATGGCAGGAGTTCCGAAATCCCGACTTTGTTCCTAATGCTTAGTGGATCTGTAATAGAAAACATATTTCGGCTGACTCAAATCTTATATTTTTAATACTTTTATAATAATACATTTACAACAGTAAAAGTATATAAAATTTTATGGGTTTTTAAAAATATCAATTAGAAGGGATCTATTTTTCATTTATTCATTCAGTTTTTACTATCTATTCCGAGCATGATAATTTCTAATTGTTATAGTAAATTTAATTTTAGCCTTTGGTTTCGAAGTGTAATGATATTGATCCCAAGTGGTCGTTAATTTTGTAGGGCTTTAATTGTTTTGATTTTTTTTCACCCCTTCTCTTGTTTTGTCAAGATTTATTACTAAAACTATAATTATATCAAATAATCAGTTTCAAATTCTCCGAAATATTATTTCTAATTCAGAAACATTGTTTAAAACACCTGTGTCAGAAATTCATTAATATTCCTCTCATTTTATCGGGGTAGCGCCGCTGTTGTGGATTCATGTCTATGTCATAAAAAGGGTTGCATTAAATGAAGGAGGTTTCATTCTGTTCACCCTCGCTTAGGGCAGTGGCGTTACATTTGCTTTCTTAGACCAGTAAACCATGATTGCTTTCAAAAATGGCAGATATAGACACAAAATTTAATTCAAATCTAATTATATTCAGAAAAGTACTTTATATTGTAGTAGCTTATTGGTGTAGTAGTCATGACGTTCACCTAATGATCTACTGGTCGGCGGTTTGGGTCCCATTCCATGACATGAGTTTGAACGTAGTTAAAATATTGATGTAATATTCATTCCGCGATATAATCTCTATTTCTTTAACAGAATGTAACGTATTTTTACTGCTTTTATATTAACTCGTGGCGTCTGCTTGCTTGCCATCAACAAAAACTTTGGATCGATTTTTGACCCTTTTCCCGTGATCCAATCGAGCTGAAACTTGGCAAGCAGACTCGTGGCGACGATCAAGAAGATCTATCAAATTTTCGTTAAAAAAATTAATAAATTTTTGGATTTTTCAAATTTTGAATGGTTTTTTCATATAACTTACTAAGTTGTATGAAAATATTTCAACGCGTCCGGTAGACGCGAAACCTGATTATAGTATAATTTCGGATTTTTGGAAATTCTTTATTACTCCCTTTCGTAGCGTCGCTCGACCGAAGCCCAACGCGTAGGTGAACCGAAAAAAAAAAGTTTCAACTAGTAAATGAGAAAGGGAGTGTAATAAAAACTTGGTTTTTATGGGTGACTTTTTTAACAATATTTTTATACGTATGTTCTGAGAACTCAATTACTGGATTTGTGCACTGCGATTATCATTATGGGAAGGTCTTTCATATGATGGCATATTAAAAATATAAAGGGATCATTATAAGCTGCGGAATTTATCTATAACTGCCATTTCATGAGAGGAAAATTTTTGGACTCCCCTGTGAAAATGGAATATGGAGTATAAGGTATAATCTTGAGCTGGAAAGTCTTTACAATGAGCCCACCATAGTTAAATACATAAAGACATATCGTCTCAGATGGTTGGGCGTGTACAGCGAATGGAAGAAAATCAAATTCCGAAAAAGATTCTCAACACACAAGCACAGGGAAGAAGAACTCTGGGAAGACCGAAGTTAAGATGGATGGATGGCGTAGAAGGGATCTAAAGGCAATCGGTGCGATAAACTGTAAAAGACCTGCGATGGACTTTGTGGAATGGCGAAAAATTCCGGAGGAGGTCAAGGCACAGTGGGCTGTAGCACCAATGATGATGATGATTTCATGAGAAGGACTACAGATGTCTCTAGCATAATCCTTCGAAATAAATGAAAGATTTCAATTTGGAACATTTACCTATAAAACTTTCTTTAAGATACATATATACAACATATATTCAAAACTTTGATAATATGTGGATGTTCTTAGAATGAATACTTAAGCCAGCTTATAAAAGTTGTAAACCCTCATATTAAAGACTTCCACACATATTTCTCTTATAAATAGCTTGGTCTTTGTGAAACTTCTATAATTTATCTTAATTTAATGTATTTTATTGCATTATTTCTGCAGTAAGGGGTTCTATGCGAAGAATTAAATATATTGTGGCACAGACCTGGCGGTAAAATAATAAATTGTAATAATATCTGGCGGACACCCGACTGGTTACGGTAAGATTGCGTATTACTATATTTTAAGCATTTATCTTTGTGCACCAGCGGATCTGCCTCCAGCCGGTTTGCCCGGAGGCCCGGAAATTCCTCGCTGCACCACTGACTAAGGGGTTGTGTTTTCAACAAATATTTGCGTTAATGCGTCTTCTAGTTTGTGCCTCTCAGGGGGTCCTAGGAGATTGCGCTGGTGGGGGGGGGGGGGGAGGTCGATTTTGTAAATCAAAGTTAGCACGATCTGCGCCTGTTATATTATATATACGTGGGTCGTTAGGCAAGCTAAGTAAACAATTCTGTTAGGGGAGTGTTACACGAGTCAGAACTCTGAATTAATTTCGCAATCTTTAATAATAACAAACAACGTTTTTAGCGAATGTACAGTACAGTAAGACGTATGTTTGTTTTAAAAACGTATTAGTATTAGTTTTTAAGTTAATTTGTTGTCAAAATACAGTATTACTTGCTAAGTAATCTCTGATTACAAGGTGAACAGTAAACTTATACACGCAATTGCATCCCTTTACGAAGGAAGTACTGCGTGTGTAAGAATCAATGGATCGTTCACACCGTGGTTTGATATTCCAAAAGGTGTCAAACAGGGTTGCGTATTGTCTCCGTGGCTGTTCAACTTATATATGGATAATTGTGTGAAAGAACTGGAATGTATGAGTGTAGGAACGAAAGAGTGATTTGATTGTTTACTGTTTACTGTAAGCGGATGATGAAGTATTAATGGCAAGAGTCTAGTAAGCAGGATGCATGATGTATGCAAGGAAAGTGACCTTATTATGAACGTAAACAAGCCAGAAGTGATGGTATTCGAGAAAGAGGAAAGTAAGACAACGTTTGAATTACTAGTAGGTAATGAATGTTTGTAACAAGTAGGAAGTATGTTCGATAGAAGAGGGAGTGTTGAGAAAGATATTGAACGGAGAGTGACTGGGGGAATAGGGTGAACGGTGCTTTGAATACAAAACTTTCTAATAGAAATATGTCCACCGAGGCAAAACTAGCAGTACATAATGGAATTCTGGTACCAATATTGATGTATGGAAGTGAAGCCTGGAGCTGGCAGAAGAGGAACGAAAGTAGATTGAATGCATACGTCTGAGGGATCTCAATCCCTCAGACGTATGTGTGGCAAATCCATTTATGATAGAGTAAATAATGCAGATATTGGGAATAAATATCAAGCTGATCTTAGCATAATTAAAAGAATTAAAAAAAGGTCACTTAGATGGTTTGGGCACGTTGAGCGAATGAATCAGGAAAGAATGGTGAGAAAGATATATGAATAATGCAAGTGTCGATGGCGCCAGAAAGAGAGGCCGATCGCGGAAGACGTGGCAGGACCAGATTAACCAGATACTGGAAGATAATCCCGTTAGAAGTTTCAACAACCTTCAAGGCTTGCATGCGAAGATGTATAAATGTGGATGAGGCGAGAGTTGTGTGTTAGGACAGAAGAGTGTGGTGCTCTATCCTCTCTGCTTACTCCCACGGGGAAACGGCGTGATAGTAAGTAAGTAAGTAAGTAAGTACTAAGTAAGTTTGTTTACTTTTAAAAAGTTACAGTAGAATTTGTGTATTAGTTCATTTTATAATAACTAATTCAAATAGTAAAACAGTACGACCTGTCAAAATGAAAGTGGGCATTGGAAGCATACATATCGCATGTGGAGATGTATTTATATGTACTTACTTGGGCTATAATTTAAATGAAAGATCGAGCAAGCTCGTTCAACTCTTATTCGTACATCCAAAAGATATTTTGCAGTCATAATCTCAACCTTGGATTACGAATGCAAATGGTCAGATGCTACGTATTTTCGGTATTATTTTATGGAATGGAAGCATGGACACTGGATACTAACCGAAGAACTGATATGGCGACATGAGGCATTCAAGATGTGAATCTACTGAAGAATACTCAAAATAAGCTGGATAGGCAGAGTAACGTATTAAGATGTTATGGTTCGGATGAATAAAGAAAAATAAGTTATAAAAACAATTAAAATTCGAAAACATGATATACTAGTATCTCGGACATGTGATGAGACATTCAGATAAGACCGAGATCTCATAATGCAGGGAAATATTGTTGGAATTCGGGGTCCTGGAAGAAGATGAACATCATGGCTTAAAAAACTTTAAACAGTGGTTTGGTCAGACTACTGTGGAGCTGTTTCTGGCCGCGAAAAACAAAGCTCTCATAGCCAACATAATAGCCAACATCCGTTGAATGGATAGGGTACGAAAAGAAAAAAGAAAATACTTAGTTTATCTTTATGCAATTTTATATTCTGTGTCTATACAACATATACATTGCATTTGTTATCTGTAATCGAAACAAAATTATAATTTCTTACTTTTCTTTCTTTCTCTGTTTGGTTTTTCTTGTTATGTTATTTTCTGTTTTACTATTTCATGTCTATGTCGTGGATCTCTACAATTAGTCTACCAATCGTTCAAAGCACTGTGTTATTATAATTATTTATAGTGAAAATGTAAAAAAAAATATGTACGCTCGTTTATTGGGTAATCATGTTGTCTTCAAAATATCATAAAACATTTATTCTTTGTACTCTAGGACCATCTCTCAGGGTCATTAACGACCTGTTTCCTAAAATATAGAAATTACATTCAATTTTATCAGACATCTTTTAACATCTTTATCTATTTGAAAAGTAGCCTTGAATTTCCTGGAAATTTTGCTTCAGTGTGGAATTGTTTTTGAATGTATTCTTATTAATTGAAATATTTTTTCGATACGATTGAGGTACGGTGCATTTTAGGTCTGAAAGCACCGCCGCGACGCCCTCTAATGGGGCGGAAACCCGTCGACAAAAGGTTGGCAGCCTCTGCTGGCGGGAAATATTCCCCCGGTAATGTATAAATTAGCCTCCCCATCGTACACTTTGATGTTTAAGTTTCCCTTTCAGGCACATTTGTTAGCGGGTTATTTTTTCCACCGCGGCTCCGACTGGAAATATGAAATTTCCTCGCATCGGCCGACGGGTCTTTCAGGCCGGCATTATTCCTTCCCGGAATCAAAGCGTACATCGCCGCCATCATTTTAACTGGATGCTATTTGTGTCCGCTATTTGGGCGCGGTGTTCCGCAGGTGTAGCCATTGTGGAATACGCACATTAATGTGCGAAAATTTTCACGACCGGTCGTTTGAAATCTTGTAGTAATTTTTAAAGCAAATAGTGCTCATAAATCTTCGAAAACCTCAAATTAAAATAATCTCCAGGAAATATTCGTACTCCGTGCATGCATAAATAAAAATACATAATTCTCCATACAACAATATCCATCACTAATGCTACCAGATGACACAATTAATAAAAAGGTATCATCGAAATAAATAATATTCTATGTAAACATGTCTATCATGCCACCAGATAGCGCAAGATAATATTGAGGTATAAAAAGAAAAAAAGATTAATTATCTATGTAACTGTGTCCGTCACTAATGCTACAAGGACGCTACGCCACGTTACGCTTCGCTAGATGGTGCTGCTCTCACAGTAGTAACTGGCGGCCGAAATATATAGTGAAAAGTATATAATATTTGACAGGTTTTATCTAGTACTATATAATGCGAGTATTAGACGGATAAGATATGAAATATCTACGTGGATACAATACATAAATTGCTAATGTTTATTAATCTCAAACAAAATAAATTCGTATTTTTAATATTTAAAGCATTGACTTGCAGACTTTTACAAAATGATAGTTACGTAGTATATATAACCACTCACGGAGATTTTTATTTTATCGAGTTCGAGGCGTACCCTGTCCTGACGAAGAGACGGGTACGTCTCGAAACCAGTAGACTAAAAATCTGTGGTTTTATACTAACATAACTAATATTTTGTTTATTTAAATCCGTTTGACAAATTGATAGACTTAATAAGCTTTCTTAATTTAACTACTTTGTCATGTAGAAGAAGTTTGAGTGATCTAATATTTTATGTTTTTTTAATGTTTCATATATACTTATGTCAAAAAAAAATTGTTATGTTAATATTTCTATACTACAATCCACAGGTAGGGAAACGACTTCAGTCTCATTAATATATTTCATGGTAAAATTCATATATGCTGTACTGAGATACTGGTATATTTGATTAGGCTAATTACTACACACTGGATGAATAAAATTTAGGTAAAAATTGGGTGCATTTTTTAATAAACGGTTATGAATTATTTTTTATTGGAATTAAGATACAAATATAACTATTATTTTTAGAAAAATTTTCTAAAACAATTGGTCCTTCTCTTCCAAGCTCCTCCTCCATGACTGAGATGCAACTTTTCCCGGTGCACGTTTTTTTAAAACAGAAAAGAAGATAATATTCTTATTAAGATGTGAAATATCTACAATAAAGCATAAAGATTTCTTAATACGATAAACCATTTGTTAAAAACTGTCATTTAAAGAAATTTCTTGGATTTTTTTTCACATTGCTCCCAATTTTACGAAAAACTTTTTTCCGAATCGGATATGCTACATTGTAGATATTTCATTTTTTAAAAAGCACATGACCTTCTTTTCTGTCTCGGACAAACGTGTACCATGGAAATAAATATGGTATGGCCGCTTAATTTTTTTTTTTATATATTAAAATAAAATAATATTTAAGTAATTAAATGAGTTGGTGTTTACTCTGTGTATATCCATTTTTAATAATTATAAGAAAAAAACCAAACATAGTTTTTTCCACTAATTTATTTTTACAGGTTTCGGAAACCACCGTTTCCTACTTCAGGTGAGTTGAGACTGATCAATAGTCTGATCTCAATATTTAATGTCTAGTCATAGTCTAATAGTCTAGTCATAGTCAATAGGCAAAACCTGATCTGACAGGCAGATCAATAGAAACTAGATTTAAAGAACATAAAAGGCGCCTCAATAATCGTAACTTTTCGGAATATGCTAAGAATATTATAGAAAATAACCAAACATCCAACAATACAAAAATATACAAACATAAAATAAAATAATTTAGAAACACTTGAAATTCATAAAATCCTAAACACAACAAATAAAATCTTCAATAATTAAATACAACCCGATACATCACCCCTTCTCACAATGTTCCCGCTCTCTCACCACCTAGACACCCCCTTCACTTCTACTGAATCCACAACCCATATATCAGACACCCGCTCCCGCACACCTCAACTCTCAACTCACCTGAAGAAGTAAACGGAGGTTTTCGAAACATATAGTGTAAAAAAAGTAAAATAATGGAAAAAACAAAGTTTGCGTTTTATTCATATACTTATTAAAAATGATAGTTATTTATCAATAAAAAATATAAGTAATTAATCATCTCTTTGTAAAAAAATATTTTTTCTATCTAAATTATACCCCCATCGTGGTTTTGCTTTTTACTTTATTTTTTGTCTTAATTTAATTGTCAATTTTTTCCTATAATATCGTCATATATTTTAGATTATAACCTGCGTTTATATATTTATTGTAAAAGCCTAAAAAAGGGTGACACTAATAAAAATAAATCGTTAAAAATACTCAATTTGTCTGTACTGATTTGTTTGGTAGTATGAGTTAGCTTCATCAAAGGAAACGGTCGAAAATATCAAGTTTCCAGCAGACAATAATACAAAGGAACACAATACAAAGGAAAATATATTTTCTTTGTTTATCTTTTATAATAAAGTCGTGGAGAGAATAATTTCATTTCTACAAATGCACTTTTTTAAATAATGCATTACGTAGTTAGTAAAATATTAAAAGTATCATTTTTTTAATCTCTGGAAATGTGCAAAAGGTATATATAATAAACACGACTAAATTTTACTTATTTTGCTGTGAATTTTTGTCGTGGTTAAATGAGAGTTTGTGCGGTTTATCGTCTTTAACAATTTTAAAAGGACAGATATGTATATGTATATCTTAACAGTATGTGAAAACAATATATTTCCATCCTAGTGTGTATCTATCTATGTATATATGTGAAAAATATACAAGTTTACACGTTTCAGTATTTTTATTCTTAATGTTTAACCCTGAAGGTAAACTGAAAATTTTTGTTACGGACCGTTACATTGTTTATCCCATTAACGTGCTTCTAAATCTATAAACAAAATTATGTTTGTTTATTCTTCCGCCTGGCGTCCCGTTGGCTCGTGTCCACGAATTAGATTTTTATGAGACTTTTGTCTCGGAATAATCGTGAGATAGAGATTATGGTCCCATGAGATTTTTTGGGAACAATACTCGGTAATCTCTGTCAGTACAATCTTCTTCTTCGGCGGTTCCTCTTGACATGGAAGACGTCTGTCGTGTTTTATCGGTTTTGCGTCCGAGCATGGCTAAGGAGATATATTCGAACCGCACAGTCTTCCCCAAGTTGCGCATGTCCCCCCGTAGGGCAGGGGATTTCCGAATATTTTTTTTTGTTTTTCTTCTTTATTATTTTCTTATAAATTGCACCAGCGCTGTTTCGTTTACTTGTTTTACTGGCGCAACCTTCTTTTTGGAACATTTATGCCCGGCCGTGGGTAGCGACTTCCCAGTTTTCAGGATCGTTTTCACATCTGCTGAGATGCCTTCAGGAAGCCTTTATTTTTTTAAATATTTTTTCGGCCGACACTGTCATCATCATCATCCTAATAAAGTTTATTTTGGATGTCGCGTCTCAGCCATGATACCTGCCATATGGTACACAACAATTCTCAGAGGTTTGCCATCTCATGCCTTCGTTCGTTGTACAAAAAACGAAATATCAATCTATTAACTAGTGATATTCTGTTAGTTAGTTGGAAGATTTCGAAAACGCATGTTCGAAATTTAATGACTTCTGTTTACGTACGTAGGTATATTGAGCGTACATCTGGAATATTGTTGCCAAATTGAACAACCTATAAACGGGTTTGAGTTTTTGTCTCATTCTAGGCTGTTCTTCAGATCCAAATCTCAACAAGTGTTCATGGTATTGATATTTATCTCAACTAAGTCTTTGAGATTTATCACGAATAAATAAAAATGAAAATATAACAGTAGTAAAAATAATGTTTTCACCACTTATTTATGATTTAAATAAGTGGTCAATACAATGTATATTTTTTATTAATTATATTAATAATGTCACCACAAAATCGTTTTGTTCTTTTTGAAGAAGATAAAATGTAAATAGTCGCAATAATCAATTACATATTTTTTTAATGTACTGGGTAAACAATTTTCCAGGCGAAGAATTATGGAATTAAAATTTTGCTTAGAAATATTTGTGTTGAACAATTATTGGCGACTATTATCTATCTACTTCATTTTCTTTAGAAGGAAAAATCCGAATAAAAATCCTGGTTTCCACAGGTAACTTTGTACATCACAAAATAATTGAATAGGCTTCAGTGCTTGCTTGGCCTATATCAGTAACTTCCGTATGAACTTTACGTGGAAAATAATAATCTATCTCGATCGAAATGCTTTTTTAATTTTTCTTCTTCTATATTTTACAGAAATATTCTATTGAAACTATTCGAGGTTTAATAGGTACACTACTACACTAATAGGTACAACAAAATTACGTCTAAAAAGTGATGCATGTGTTATTGATTATTCCATCCTTTCAGCTCTTTAAAATGCAAAGGGAGAATGAAAAATTGGCCTTGGCGAGCATTATTATACATTACAAAACTAGGCTTAAAGCCACGATATGCCGTTCTTTTGCATACTTATAACATAGATTGTATCAACATTACTTTTAAAATGAAAATCTTTTTTATGCGCGCGACTAATCGGACATCACGTTGTATATGAAACACAAAAAAAGCAATAATAATTTATTTTAATATCCCAAGCTATTTGTGCTGAAAATGTATGTAAATTCCGTGTAATAATATGGCAAAGGTTGGAAATTATTAAGGGTCAATTGATTTTTGCCAAGTAATACAGGTCAAATTAGAACGTTTTAATTTTATGGCGTGATTGTTGTCGTTGGGATAAACTATTAAATTTTTTTTTTTGATATTTTGGAACTACGGGATCAGTATTTGATACCGGATGTCTCATAGTTAAAACTTCTGGGGAGTCTTCTTCATTCAATTTTGAATAGAGGATATTATTTAAACTTTAGGTTACATGTTAACAGTTAGGGAGATAAGCGATATCAAAGTTTACATTTTTTTTCAATATTTTTGACTTATTTTTTCTAAAACGTTAAACCACCATGAAAGTATTTTATATAGAATATTAAAATTTCATTAGCTTTGATGATTCTAGTTGATTTTAAATATTTTATTTGACTTGTTTCAAAGCGAATGAATTATTAATATTCTATGTAAATTATTATATTTTACAATTAACAGTTGTAAAAACATTGTGATTAGCTACTATAAGTTCTGTTTTAAGAAATTTTCCAACTTGGGAATGAAAAAAATATCTTTATCGATTTTACAATACCTTTATTTGAACATATTTATCTATTTCGCACAATATAGAACAATACCTACCAGTCACCACCTACCGGTAAACATGTCTGTAAAACGTGCTTGGAATTTTTTTGAATTTTAAAAAAGGGCACTTTGGATGAAATATAAGATTGTCCTACAGTGAATTAAATAAAATGTTACCAAATAAAAAAATATATTTTCTGTGAAGACCACTCCGGGCTATTCTACCAGATGGGTTCGGACTATCTGGTTAAGTAACGTTTCAGATTTCATTGCACCGTGCATTATCAGGGCTGAACTCGCAATGTGTTAATGTTAAATACTGGCTAACAAATCAATTTTACAAAACAGAAAAATAATCTTCAAAAAGTGTTGCTGGAATGACTTAATATGTGATTTCTGTAGCAAAATGCAAAGGTAAGCGTGCATTATTCACTTTCAATGGAAAGTTATCGCAGTCAAGTAGTAACAAACATAATAGTTTTATCTTCGATAAAACAGGGTTGAAGTTTGAAATCCTTTATCAGAAATACAAAAAAAACATGTTTTCCTAACATAACCATTCATCTTAGTTTCAAAATACTAAACATTTTGATGTGGCATATTTCAAGCTCATATCCCTGTTTAATTATTAATGTCGTTTCAAGGAACTTGCTTATTGCATTTTAATCCGTCTTTTATAGTAGAAAAATACATCAACAGGTAGGTACTTTTTACAAAAATATTTAAGAAATTTAAAATTTTTGTTGCAAAAAAAAGTAATTAGATTTTGTAACTAAACATCGTATTTTGTATCAGTATTTTGAATTCATGAGTTTACTGAAAATTTTTCCTTAAAATTTGCCAATAACCATCTCTCCCCTAAATTTTCAAAGACTATCGAAATAATTTATAAAAGTGTAAAATGATCAAAAAGGTATATATTTTTATTATCTCATATATTCACATCGTTATTTTTGAATTGCGCAATATGAACAAGGGTCAGACATCGAATAAAAAAAAATGGCCGCAGGCATATTTTTATCAGGTATTAGGGGACTTTAACCGAATGTCAGTATAGCGGAAAACATTCACCGTTTGGGAAATCGTAGGGTTTTTTATGACGACAGGTACCCAATTTCACATCGACAATATTAATTTCCTTTCTAAAAACTGGATACAAAAATATAGAAAATAGTCACTCAAAGTTAAAGTACTAGTATATCAAAAATTATGCATAAAGGTCCAAATTCAGAGTCAATAATGAAATGATTTAAAGGTTAAAGTACGAGTTAAAAGTATAAATTTGTACCACAAATTAGGCTTTAAATGCGTATCTTGACTTTTAAATCATTAAGTATTATGTTTAATATATTATAGTATATATAATATTGACGTAATGGGTAATCTAAATGAGCCTAAGTGTGTTGTGTTTGTCAAAAATACAGTCAATTGCACGATAAATATTCTGTAAAAAATTTCTTAAATTCTGTGTATAATATAATATAATGCCATGTTCATATTAAGTCACGTATACTTACTTACTCGTGTTTTTTTAAATTTTTCTATAATTCATGTGTTTTATTGTACTATATTTTTCTTCTTTTATGTTCTTTTATTTTATTTACTTATCATTTTTCTTATTTTTACATATCAGACCCACAAAACGTCACATGGACATTTGTCTGTAGATGCATCAACAGATATATATATATATATATATATATTTTCTTTATGAAAAGATTATTTTTCGGGGACTTTGCGGATTTGTAAAAATATTTTATTTTTGTGCTATATTTCGGCGAAGTCAGAGAAATCGAATAGTTATCTCTAAACTGTCAGAGAGACCAGCTTGAGAATGGTTATCCCAGTGTAACCGAAATATAGCACAAAAATAAAATATTTTTACAAATCCGCGAAGTTACCGAAAAATAACTTTTTCATAATGAATATACCTCTTCGCGAAAACTTCTATTTAAACATATATATACATATATATATATATAAATTGTAAATTATAAACACCAGAACAGATACATATGAATTAAATACGTAAATCTTAAAAACTAAAATACAAATCAACAATACAAGAAACAACATAAAATTACCAATATCAAAATAAGTCTCTTCTATTTAGTAACATTTTCATTAATTATGTTTTTTGACCCTTTTCATTAATGTCCTTTTTAACACGACATGGGATTTTATTAAATATTTTTGGTATGATATATTTCAGTGTTCTTTGTCCATGCTTATTTACGACCTTCGGTATTCATAGTCCTTCTTTAACCGTAAATCTGTTACCATGTTTAAGAATCAATTATATCCCTACATTCTGTGTATAGTTTTCTGGGATATTCTGCCGTGTGTATGTGACCTCTCTGGCCAACGTTTCGGATCCCATTGCAGGGTTCATCATCGGGGCTGATGTACCCTGGATGGACCCTGCAATGGGATCCGAAACGTTGGCCAGAGAGGTCACATACACACGGCAAAATATCCTAGAAAACTATACACAGAAGATTCTGAACGGCCGTGAAAACCTAAGGACATTATATCCCTATATGTTCCATCTTCATGATATCGTGTAATTAGTTTGTACCACAAGATAGCATTAATGGGCATAAAGCCTTGCTTCTTGAAGAGTTCATGTATATCTTTAGTAGCACTTTCTTTATTTATTAATTTTATTGGCGAATTTTGGATATTTTAGATTTTTCTAATATTAGTTTTGCAAGATAGGCCCCAACTAGTTATTCCATACCTTATTACCGATTCCGCTAAAGATTGATATATTATTTTCATAGTCTGTGTCGGAACATATTATTTAATCTTGTGCATTCTCAATCTCTTACATACCTCATTTATCTGAGTATTCCATTGAAGAATGTATCAATAGTGATATCAAGATATACACATTCATTAACTAATTCTATTTTTTCACAATTATACGACGAATTAATTCCGGAATGCAAACAAGCAAAATTTTGGGAAATAATATTTATTTGATTAGTCACAGTTATATGAGATGATCTAACATGCATGACTTTAGTTTTTTTTGCATTAATAATTAAACCTATATCGAGAGACCATTTAAGCAAAGCATTATAGTCCTTTTGCATACAATTTTCGGCCCATCTTACATCCTTGTGGGAAATCACAAGAGCAGTATCATCAGCATACACAAAATGCTTGGCATACTTAAAGATTTTAGACATAGTAGATACATAAATAATATACAGTAATGGACCAAGAATCGATCCCTGGGGCCCCCCCGTATTACACATTTTTCACATTTTTTCCATCATTCACGTGTTTTATTGAATCATTTCTTCTATATTTTATCTTTTCAAATGCTTGTATTATACATGTGTTTTATTGTATTACTCCTCAACTCCTTTATATTTTATGTTTTAAAATTTTTCTACTATTCACGTGTTGTATTGTATTATATCTCTACTCTTTTATATTTTATTTTTTGTCTATTTCTACATTGATGTATATTTCTTCAATTTATATACACATGTGTTGTTTTATTAATATTACGTATAAATGCAAAGTAGGTAAAAAGTTATTTAGCCATGTATATTAAACAAAAAAACAAAACCAAAAAAAAACCATTTTTTAAAATGTATTGAGTTCTGATTCAATGCCAATAAATCGGCGTTTATTAAATACATACATATACATACATTAATAAATAAACACAAGCATAAGACAGTATGTAAAAAGCTTCTCAGCCACTACCTGATTTCCTAGGTATACCTATAATATATATAAATAACATATATAAATACCTGTTCTACCCCGTTATGCATGTTGTCTCGGCATGTATGTATTGTTCCGAGCAATCCAAGCAGCCGAATGCACCCGATACCAACGGTACCTAGCCAACACTAACACTAAGAAAGAACAAAGCATTTTCTGAGTGGCCGGGTACCTTCTTCACCTTAAACCGCTGACAGCAGCGTTCGCTATGAACATCGATTCAATTTGTATTTACTTTTGTAACCTTGTAACTACATCCTTATACTTAACCACTTTAGATATCGCTATCTGCACAGAATGGCAAACCATCTCAAGAGTGAATGATCTAAAAGGTTTAGTTTAATCTAAGGACCTGGGAAAGTTCCGGGTTCGTATCCAAGTGGCAACCAAATATTTTTTCGATCGAAACATTTTTTCTTCCCATCTTTCTATATGATTTAACTTTTTTTGTTTTAAATATAGTGTCTTTGATTGATTCACCATAAAATATGTTTTCATCAAAAAATATAGCATTTGTTTATCAGGCGCGGTCGCTTCATAGATACTTTTGATGCTCCGCACCACTCGTGTTCTAGGGTCAAAAAGCTTTGGACGTTTTGTTTCTGGCCGAAAAAATCACTGCTGTACATAAATTTGTCCTGTCCTTTAGAGACCATTCATAACACATGCTAGGACGCGCGGTGCGCACGGAGCCAGTTGATGTACATGTATATTCTCAACTTTCAGACATCTACATACGAATCGAGTAAACACTAAGATACCAGCAATGGTGGCTTCTATAATTCCTTCCGTATTCCCAAAGTTTGAAAGTATTCAACTTTCGCATACGCGCATTTAGTTTCGCCTGTCAAGGCCTTTTAATACTGTAAACGCAATCGTTAACAGCATCTAACGTACAAAAATGGTTTTTAAGCTTATGAAGCTTATAAGCGCACAGAAAAGCATTCATATTACGAAGCGAGCGGATTGTTTTGAGGAATTTGTTTATGTTATGCGTTTTTGACAGATGTTGAATTATGTGATTCTGTAAATATTTGATATTAGGAATAATCTTATTCTTCAGCATCCAAACACTGTCGTATATGTATTGGACGGCAGTTAAATTAAATGAAGTATATTATTTTTTCTTTTATGGATTTTTCTATAAATAAGCGTTTGAATCGTTTCAGTCATCACCCCTTATATATTCACGCCCATTCTTGGCACGCTATTGCCCATGATTTATTTATCCAGTTTATCATATGATCAGTAATCCAGTTATGGATAAACTCAGAGGCATGGCCGGGCGAAAACCTGTCGTTTGATTAATGTTGTCATTAGAACGATATTAATTGTTTTACGGGGAGCTTTTACTCCCTAATACGATGCAGATGATAAATGATGTCCGCCTAGAAAACAGAACCTTGAATGGGAAAAACACACGTCCGTTCACAGACACGAGGTTATATTTATGAGCGAGCGTGAAGAGGAAACAAGAGTGAAAGGTGTTTCCTGATAGATGTTGCGGTTATCGTGTTATCAGGCTTTCATATTTGATTCGAGGTGTCAGCTAACGGAAAAATACGTAAACTTGTCACAAAATTTTTGGAAAATTGAGGAAATCAAGGAAAAACAAAAAGTCTTCAGATTATTTGGAAGAAAATTTCTCTTATTTACTTGGTCTTAGTTTTGTATACAAAAACAATGAAAGAAGACTAAGCGCTCGCTTAGGCGCATGTCTGAAAAATCGTTACAAATTTAGAAAATTGAACAAAATTATATGTGAATGTTTTGCTGGCTGTAGCGTAGAAGATAGAATAAAGATAGGATAGTTGAATTCGTTTGGACATGTGGAACGTTTGAGCGAGGCAATGGTGGTTATAGAGGTTAAGATAATAAATATGAGTAATATAATATATTATAATATATTTAAGGCTCCAGGAATAGAGAAAAACCGCGAAAGACCTAGTTAGCATGACCAGATAAACCAAATGTTGGAAGGTGGCCTTGTTAAAAGTTTCATAATTTCCAAAGGGCGTGCATGAGTAAATACGTGAAAGTGGACGAGACAGACATGGCGTTCTATCTCCTCTAGCCACCCTGCGGCGAAATGGTATGATAATTTATTAGTCTAACTAATCCTAACACATTTAAGGGTTCAAGAGATATTTTCTACTACAAAAATGTTTAAGAACAATCAATCATCATCATTCTGCTACATAGATTTGGCGATGTGTACTGCGAATTTTTGAAAATATTTCATGAAACGTTGCTGTCGATTCCGAGGTGTTGATAGTTTTGCAATAACAAGTCTGTTTATTTTATGAAAATTTAACAGGTTTGTTATCTCAAATCGAATTCGCTCAATTTATGTTGTACAATTTATGAGTATAAATCCCTGAAAGCTACACTTTGTGAAAAACACTTCTATACGTACCTGGTTTACTATCAACATTTGCAATCAAAAAGATGCTTAGAAATATATTTATCTCTTTAAGAGAAAAACACAAATCCCAAAATCATAAAAAAACGAAAAAGTTAATGTGTGAATAAGAGAGAACAGAAAAAAATGGTTTTTATAATTGAATTCGCCAAAGACACGGTTTTGTGGATAAAAAGCAAGATTATAGAGAAAAATAAATATATATAATTAGTAAAAATGAACTTAGTTTTCACCACTTTTATATTGAAAATATCAACATGTTTCAGAGCCCATGGCCCCTTCGTCGAGATATAAGGGATCGAAGGGGCCATGGGCTCTGTAACATGTTGATATTTTCAATAAAAAAGTGGTGAAAACTAAGTTTATTTTAATTAATTATATTAATAATATCACCACAAAATTGTTTTGCTGTTTTTGAAGAAGAAAATAAATATGCTAAACAATCAAAAATTTACTTTCAGTTTCAGTTAAAATTTTGTTTGGACACAAAATATTTTGATGACCCTCCATTTTATATACCGAAATGCCAATTGTACTGTTGTTAGTTACAAAATAACAACTAAATTTTACTTAATATTTAAAGGTACCTAATTTTCAGTAAAAAAACAATTTTTTTAAAACTCTTAAAATTTGTTTTAAATGAATAAAAAGTACAAAATCAAGGATATTCTTAAAAGATTGTTTTCAGCTAAAGATAAGGTCAGACAAAAACTTTGAAGTATAAACAGAGTTAGTTTGTGATATTATAAAAGTTTTCATAAGCGAGTTTTCAAGGAGTTTTATTTTTTATCTCGAAAATGTATTCCCAAAAAAAAAATATTACACCGCGCAAAAGTGAATTATGTTGGGTAATGGAAAAATAAAGTTAGAGGCCAGACGATTTAATATTTCCTATATTTATGGAAGAAATTACTTCGCTGTCAAGATTTTAAAATACTTTTTATAATTTTCCGTATTTCAATACACTACTATAAACTATAATTGAAGGTTCTAAATTAATATAAATATTTGCAGGTCTAGATTACTGGAACAATTAGTATTAACAATTAATAGTAGACGACGCTCGCCTAGTGGTTTAGTGATCGATGGTTCGAGCTCCATTTCAGGACTTCCACTCCAGCAGGTAGGTCCTATTTTCATAGTAACGAGCGTGTAGCTCATTTTGAAAATATTTAGGGTATTCTCGTTTGCATCCTTATTTTTTTTAAGAAAAAAATTAAAAAATTCCTAATTATATCTGACGAGAGCACATGCAACATGTCGAAATGTTGGAGACATGGTCCATAAAGACCTATATCTGAAGATGTGCCTTGCCAATAAAACATTAACGACAACAGGACACGTCATATTTTATATATGACTTCACGGCGTCGCAGGACATTTGGATTGTTTTATATATTCATTTCATTTTTCTTTTATTTAATTCACTATAAAAATTAATGCTAAATTCGAGACATCGCAAATTGTTTCTCAAAGCGAATCTCAACATATTCAAATTATATTTATTCCTCTTTTTCAAGATTTCAAACATGGTCGATGTTCCGTATGAAGATATTCATCTAAAATTACCCTAGCATTGTACTGTGAACAGCACAAAAATAAAACAGTCTATTGTAAAATTTGAAATTAATTTTGATAATGTCGATATTCCCTGAATAAAATATTAACAAATTTAACTAATGTAATTATTTTGAGATATTATACAAAGGTACGAAGATATTATACAACTGCTCCCTTTAGTATAGTATATTAAGACATCAGGTAGTACGCATAACTATAAATTTGTATCAAGGTACCCCACGGATGGGGTATATTGTTACGATTTTAGAGAACTATTTTTTTTATATAGGTAATCGCAAGTTTTATGTACAATATTTTTTTACTATTATATTTATGTAATATATATGTAAAATATTACGTAAATAAATTTCATACTTCTATTTGTAGTTTGTTTTGTATTCATTGGTAAGCGATGATATTTTGTTCTTAAAGTTATTTTATTTTTATAAATTACGGTATATATTAAATTTTGGAAATTTATTATTTTATGTTAAAATTAATGATTCTATAAATTTTAATTTTGAGAATATCTTAATTATTTAGACCCAATTGCTGAATACAACGGATGAATTTGACCCCTTTATCACAGACCTTGGCTTAGAGGATTGTGAATATCTTTTACTTAACACTAAAAATAATAATGTAAATCCCTGAAAAAATGATAACACTCCTTAAAATTGTATCTTGGAACCCCATTTTCTCGCAGTGAAGAACTGGAGATGGAAGAATATAGGAAAGTGAGAGAGGCAAATTGATGTAGTCAATAAATGCACGAATAACAAAATGAATGAATACTGTATGATCTTTAGCACATACGTAACATTACGCATATGTCCCTGGCAAGAAAATTTTACAAATAATGTAAAATAAAGAAAAACATTGCTCTCGTTCTACAAGGAAGAGAAAAAAACTGTCATAAATTCTCTAAAATAAACTAAATATATATATATTTTAAAAATATAATTATATTTAAAATTATAAAATACTAATTTAAAATAAATAATTTCTGGGTAAATGATAAAATAAATAATAATATAATTATAAATATAAAATAAGGTTATTTTACATAATTAAAAAACGTAGCCAGGACAATGCTAAACATGCGATACTTACTGACCTCACGTAAAAAATAATCATTTTTATTTTAAATTCAAAATTTATTTATAATAAATACATACGTTATTTCATTACACTACATATTATTACTGTACATTTTTCCTCTCAGAGTATATACGAGAGTTCACCTCTCATATAAAATGCTGTAATACGTATTTTATTATTCATATCGGTTTTAATTTAATCCAATATTAAATTTGCAATAAATGAATAGATTAAAACGAAACATTTTTAAGGAAAGCTATGGGGTCTAGTTTCCCCGAACAGTGAACCGCATAAAGCTCCCGTATTCTTCTGAGCTTTAATAAAGGTGGTTCAGACGACGTATTTGTTACACATCAATTATTACGAGCCGAGCACAGCCTGAAAGTACATGCTGTGTTGAAGATTGACAATACAAACAGAAAATTGACAGATAAACGGTTCCAATGATAATTATTTGTTTCATTACACTTTTTCATAAATATAAATCATAAGAACATAAATCATATAACGAATGCCATTTTATAGTTCTCACAAAACCCTCTAAGAATAATGTACATGTCTCAATATTAATGTATATATATTTTTTTTTAATTTTAAATTTATTATTATTTTTTTTGCATCTCAGACCCACAAAACATCACATTGATATTTGTCTGTACGTGCATCAATATTTATGTATATATATATATATATATATAATATATATATATATTATATTATATATATATATAATAATATTGTAGTTACCAGAAATACATTTATATTAATTAATTACAATACAATAAATACAATACAATACAAATCTTATAAACTCAAATACAAATCAACAATACAATACAAGAAAAAATACAAAAATTACCAAAATCAAAATAAGTCTCTTTTATTTAGTAACATTAATTCTGTATTTTGCCTTTTTTATTAATATCAATTTTGACACGACATGGGATTTTATTAAATATTTTTGTGTTCTTTGTCCATATATAAAAATATTAATAAATTAGGTGAGATAAATAATATAAATAAAAATCTCACTTAAGAACAGAATCTTAACGACCTCCTGCTTGATGAACGAAGACGTGAAAATTCAAACAAATATCTTGGGTTTCCAAATATATTAAATTCTTTATATAGCTTCTTAAATAATAGCAATATTTATATTAATAAAAAGAAAACACATCGTTTTCCTTTGGCCACGTATCATGTTGATAATTCAATAAATAGTGGATTGATATTTAGTTGTTTTCTTTTCATTAATATAATTACTGCTTGTTATTAGTTCACCTGGTGAACCCTTCAAAAAAAATTTCAATATTAAAAAATTGATGTAAAGTAGTTAAGTATATGGAAGTATATATCGATGTATTATTTTGTACTAATAGAAATGTCAGCGATATATACTTATATGAACATTTATATTTTGTATTTTAAATACAATTTATATTTTGTATTTTAAAAGAGTTTGGAAGCGCTTGATGACGTAAAGGCGGCGCCACACTATGCGTATGATTCGCCGCGTCTTTTCCGTCCTGTGAAATCGGCAAAGCAAATGGGTCGACCGATCATCTGTGCAGTGTGTTTAATTAATAAGCGAATATTGTATGGAAAGAATTGTAGCGGCGTTCCGCGACTGAAGAGACGCGGCGGATCCTCGTTGTGTGGCACCGGCCTTAAAGATAAAAATAATACACGTGGTAAAAGTGAGACAACATTCAAGTGTAACGAACTTTTTTAAAACATTACTTTGAATATAAGCAATTTTAATTATAAACTTTACTGTTCACATTATTCTGAAATATAATGCAAAATAACATAAACACATTAAAATAGAAAGCTTTCGGAAACCAGAAACCAGAATGGATATTTAAGGGTTTTCGTTTCGTCATTAATAAATGATCTGGAAAGCTTTTTAAAGCATGCGCTATTTTAAAATAGAATTTATGTTTATTCAGCGGGTACGTAAAAAGATTTTATGCAAACAATGCCATTTATGAACTTTCTACTGACGATTGTTTAAATATGAGCAATACAGCAATAAGCAATAAAATATACAATGACAATATAAGACAATTTTTGGTTACATAATGTGTTGAGGAGTGGGGGTGGTGAGGTGGGACGTAGGATTAGGATAAAGGAACGAAGGAGAAGATGGAAACAAAAATTAAATGAACTAGTCTGGATGTGATTGTGAAATTAATTTTCGTTATACGTCACGAAGAGTCGAGTTAAAAATATCAATGTGTATAAAATATCATCGTTCAAAAAGTCACTCATACACAACATCCATTTTCTAAACGATGACCTTGTGATGAACCAAATATACACCTTATTACAAAGGGATGGTAAAGAAGCGGTAATAAACTATCTTAATTCAGAGAGAAAATGTGAATATTTTATTCGTATTCAAAAAAATCGTTCTTATTCGTTGCATCACTGAAAGCCTTGGGTACGTACAATGCGTATTCTATTTTTAGACTTGTTTACTCTAAAAATCACCATGTCAATGACCTCTAGGCCAGGGGAGGTATGAGGGAGGGGAAAATTCCTGGAAATTTCGTGCGGAATGTTGTAAACAAGTGACGTCAGCAGAAGTATTGAGGTCAACTGGAAGTGTATAAAACGCGGGACGCACGGGGAGACGGGGTAGTGATTTTTAAACCGTGAAGCAGTGCGGAAGCGCTGTCCATTTTGGTATAAATAATCTATCTATATAACCTATTGGAGACGAATTAAGAAGGAAGACAAAATAAGGGAACAGGGAACAAGGAGCAAGGAAAACAAATAAATAAAAGTGGAATACTTTGAACCGAGCAGAGACGTCAAAAAGGGTATTTCAGTTAAACTGATTTATTTATTTTTATTTATTTTTGTTATTTCACGTACTAGTTCAAAATCATACACTAACATTTAATAGGTTTATTTGTCAAAAAGTAAATAATTAACGGTCGTACAAAACATTTCATTGAAGTTTCAGTTTCAGATATAAGTAATAGATTTCTTAGTATTGTTTTTGATTGGTTTATAATTGTGCGATCTGATAGGCAAGGTTGTCGTCCGTTGGACCGTCGAAAACCAGGGCTTGTGACGATTGGTAATGGATGTTCCACCATGTCAGAGCATGACCACTAGTCAAGGGTATACTAGAAATAGTGCGTTTTCTGCAGCCTGAGACATGAAGAATAGTGTGTACTGACTGTATAATGTCTGCTAAATTGCCAGTGGAAGTACCTCAGGCTTTGGTAATCTTCGATCTGCCGAATGACATACCTTGGGAGTGTATGAAGAATGATTAAATTCTACATTATCTGCATGAAATATGTATTTCAATTTCGATGATTCAGACAATCCGTCTGTTTGTCCCATTACGTACGTTCGGGATAGGAAACAACTGACTTACCTTCATCATCATCATCACTAACATTATAAAATGTTCCTGCGGGGTTGCCTATCGGCGACATGTGCACATCACGAGTTTCACCGTTGGCCGAAATCACCATAAAGAACTGCATTATAATTATCTATTCGATAACTTCAAGGATACCTTTTCATCAACACGAAATCAACACAGCAGTGCTACAATGGATCCGTTTGACGCAGGATTAAGGATTCCCAGCGGATCTCTGTGCCACTAGCTTGATAACGTTGTATCACATTTCAAATCATCATTAGTTAACTTATGTCTATGAAAATCACCGTCAGACGCGAGGAAAAATTCCTGATGTGTATATGTCGCCGGAAACCTGGTACACTTCGTGGGATCACCATCTTATTGCATGATACTCAAGCAATTAAAGAATATCAGGCCACGGGTTGACCTGTTCGTTCTAAGGAGAGGGGGTTCATCATTTGTAAAAGGTCGGAACCCATCTGGAAGGGCGTACGTGGAGGAGCCCTTTCCACCCTTATCTTCGCGGAATGATGATCAATTAAATCTGACGTCATTCATATAGTCTTCAAATCATTTTAAGTATTTTAAATTCACGGGCTGCTAATAAAATAAAAACCTACTTCGAACCGGTCAACCTCGAGCATTCATAATGTAATTAGAATTTATATAAATGTTTCCTTCTTCCAAATTCATGAACAGAGGAGGCGAGATCTTCACTTCAATATTTCAAATCAAAAGGTAGGAAATTTATCCAAATAACTGAATTTTTTTATGTTTTTCATAAATTTGTTTCCATATATGTTTTTTTCACCCGTCCGAATTAAATTATATAGCGTAAATTTGTTTTCTCTCGTATGGTTTGATCACTGGAAATACAACACGTTTTCTCAAAGAACTTCGGGTTGCCTTGCGTCACAATGTGGGTACTAGACGACATCACGAGCCAATTTTATAGATTATTACGTATAAGTATACATTTTAATAGATTAGGTTAAACGACATCATGAGCCATTTTCATAGATAATTACGTGTAAATATACATTTTAATAGATTAGGTTAAACGACATCACGAGCCAATATATAGTATCAGCGTCTAGAATGATATTTACGTAAACATATTAGAGTCCTGATATTAATTAAACATCGATAAACTACATTACGAAGGTGTCGCGATGTTAGGGAACAATTCTATCATTTTCAATTCAGTTCTTTCGAAAAAAAAGGTTATTCAGATATTTATTTACGTTGACATGCTTCTAGTTATGTCAGCTATTTATGCGAGCGGTTTCAGGACAGTAAGAGCGCGGTGAAGGATAGTTAAGCTCCTCATATTAGAAATAGAATTTGTATTAAATAATTTATAAAAACGAAATTTTTAGTTGGTAGCTTCGGCCGTGATCGTCTAGTGGTTAGGACCCCACGTTTATACACCGGTAGGTAGGCAGGTATCACTACAACCTGAACCTATAGATCCATTAAATCAATTATTTATTAAATACTAATCGCACTACATTCAAACGCATACACATAAATGTACACGTAAAATATACTTAAATGCAAAAATACATGTTACTAAAGCGTGCCGAAGACGCTTGTAATTGGGATAATGGGCATAGTCTTCATTTATAATGTTTTATGATTAGAGTATAATGTACCCATTATCCTGTTAGTGTCTCTAATAAATATAAAAAAAATGTGGTCGTAGTTTAAGTTGAATGAATTTATGGATCTGTAGATGGAGAAGTACCTACTCTTTGGTAGATATTATTTTTTAAAAATCAAATTTTATTTAACAAAAAATAAATATACTTGTATATATTATATTTCTGCATTAACCCTGTTATTATCATAAATTATAGTAAGGACCTTCTTGTAACTACACAAGGTAGCATTCTAAATATCTATTTCTGAGGGACAATAACTATTTTTAATTTAAAAAGAAATGAAATTTTGTAGAAAAAGTTTTTGTTAAGGCGTAGTTTTTAACACCTCGACAAAGAAAATAATTAATTCCGCAGAAAAGTTAATTATAGATTGATTATATTTAAAAATATAATTTTTTTTATAACATAGTTCGATGTAGAGAATTCTCTACCGTTAAAATAAAAGTAGGAAAATTGTGCTCGGACGGCGTTCCACTTAATTTCCAAGGCGTTTTTTAGTTCGGAAAATGTTGTTTATCGCAAAAGCTCGCACCAGCGATTCAATCGGGACCCGCTTCCATTATAACGGCAAAATAAAAGTAATATTACGCGGTGGTCACGATGAATATCGGACTGTCGTCACCTTATCGTCGGCAATTTATTTAACAATCACTTTAGCACCGCCACCTGTGGTGATAAAAGCGAAGCAAAAATAGTCGCAATGCCTTAAGTGCTACATGCAATTACGTGTCGACTATCTGATAGCGCCACATTAGACAGGCCAGACTGGTCCGTGATTTATAACTGGCTGACGACAATACGCTGTTATCGTCTATTAGTTAGCTCCGCTCGCGGAGGAGGTTCAAAGGGAAAAGGTGAAAGCTTCCTCGTCTGGACAGGAAGCCGCCCCCGCTCCCCTCGGACAGGGGTGGGCAGTCGGGGCGGGGAATACTTTCACGAAGCCGGTATCGCGGACTCGGGAATGTGCTGCAGTTTATTAAAAGATTATACAGGAACCGCGACGGGGGCAGTAATCCAATCAATTTATTTTCTCGTGTCTATAAATCATTTAGAAGTTGGCAGTACGTATTGGTGCTGACTGATCAGTAGGGCGTGCATTAACGATTTTCCGTAAACCAGTTTACTGGTAAACTTGGCTATGTAAGTGTAGTAGGTATGTAAATGTAGTAGGTGTGTGATTATATTTTCGCATTTTATGTATTTTGATCAAATTCGCTTTCGGTTTCAATACGTCCGTATCATTTACAAACGTTTATTATACTTTAAACAACGTTTAAACATGTAGAGAATTTGTATAAAATATGTATGTAATGAAATTACACCAAATTAACATTACTAATAAAATAACTAGAAATCGTTACATAGTTAATAGTTAATCCTTAAGAAATACAAAGTCTATATTTCATACTATGATAATACGTGATGAGATTTAAAGTGGGCAGAATTGGAGTGTTTGTGTCATGTGTTTGTATATGCGGATATAATAAAAATGATGAGTTATCTCGAAATTGCTCGATGAAAATATTTGTTTGTCTAGTCTTAGAGTATGATAGATAAAAAAACTATTGAAAGTACCATTTTCTTCTTGAAATTTACTTAATAAAACATAACTATAAAAAAAAATTTATGGTGCACAAGAAAAAATAATGGTTTACTACAATTCTTTGGTTTCTTTCTGATAATTGAAATTTCGAATCTAATTACCCCAGAATGCCATTTATTTGACATGTTATAGTCTAAGACCGGGGCGCATTATATTTTTAATCTGCGATATTTCCAGCGGGCATGTTCGGAGAATTTTTGCCTTATAGTTTGCTCGCATAGAAATAATCACGCAAGTTTTATAGTTAGAGTAAGTAAAAGCAGTGAAAAAATTCAAGCAAAATATTAAAAATAATATTAAATTATCGTACAATAATTAAGCCAATCGCTTCAGAATCAGGGAGAGCTTTTTTAGTACAAGCTATCTATAATAAAATAATATCCAGCCTTAAAGGAAAAAGAAACGAGATTTTGTTCAAAGTATGCAGCTTTCCTTCATTTGATGGAAATGAAGGATTTCCTGCGTCGTTTATTCTTTTTTTTTATAAGTAGCTAAATAGAGGCGATCCGCCGCTTTATGCATTCAATGCTATCATTAAATACATCGACATGATCGCTGAGTTTATTTAGGAGTTGCACACTTCCCGTTATGGTGTACTTATTCATTACATCCGTTCTGTATTTTGGGACATGAAATAGCGCGTGACCTCGATTTTGCAAATAATTGTTTGGTACAAACAGGGCATAATTCTCTAGCAGGTTCGGGGCATCAATCTTATTTCTAAAATTTTAACCCCCAACATAACTAGGCCCTCCTGTCTGGTTCATGAATGTAAGATATTATCCTGTTCTGCGCATGTATATATAGCGCAAGAATTTCTTTTGAATCTGCTCAATCATGTCGATGTATTTTCTTTGGCGTGGGCTCCACACTGCCATTCCATATTCCAATTTTGAACGAATGATGCAATTGTACATTTGCTCGATGCACTTCTCATTCGAAAATCCGCTTGATACATGTGTTATGAAACCTAAAAGTTTGTTACACATTATAACTAGTTGGTTTATGCGACTTGAGAAAGTCAGTCTGGCATCAAAGACAATACCGAGATCCTTGATCTCAGCAACGCGTGAAATTTTTTCTTTATTGATCGTATAATCAAACTTTATTGGTGTTACTGAACGGCTATAAGTAAGACATGCACACTTTTTTATATTAAAGTGCAGATTGTTCTCCTCAGTCCAGTCCACTAACTCATCTAAGTCTTTTTGTAAATTAATACATTCACGCATACTCGTAATCTTAGCATAATATTGGTGCGTCTTAACGCCTCTTCAAAGAAAATATAGTTAACCCAGGAGATATGTATTTATCAGACATGGGTACAGCCGTTTCACAAATGCTTCCAGCCTTTTAAAAGTGGATTCTTTTGATATCTATTGACATCGACACCACAAAGCAGCTCGAATATTTCCCTTCAACTTTTTGCCGTATCAATTAATAATTTAATTGTTGTATGGGTCTATATTCTCCATTAGCAGCCAGGGTACTCAATATTTTCTACCCTCATGACGTCAGTTCCTTCAATTAGCAAGTGAACATCCTCAACTTTTTACAAATAGTATTTTTTCAATGTTCATCTTGACTCCGTTGACTACTAAACTGACTTTACAATTTAAAGATCTGCAATATTGTTAGCAATATTGCGTCATCATCGTAACTTTGGATATTGATCCTTTTCCCGTTTATTTTACCGCTTTTTAAAAAATATATATACAAGTCCTGTGACAAACACACTAAGATAATTATGAGTAAAAATACTATTTTTTTTTTCACATAGGTGTAATGTGGGATCAATGGTCATCACAAGCTTTGCTCAGTTTCACTCAAATCCACTGGCAACGCTTCAATGTCGATGCCTTCCAACACCAAAAAATTTCTTGTCGCGAACGCCCAATCATCATAATTCTTGGGTCTTTTCAATTTCGGAACGTTCACTAGATAGCTTGACGTCGACATTTTTGATAATCACAAGAAAATTCTCTAAATATTCTTGGAAATAAAAGGATTTTCGAGTCTGGGCCCGTATCCTGTCAAAACATTAGGATGCCCCTGGCGACAATAATACCTTTATTAAATTTGTTACAAGAATTATGTACACATAATATCTATAACTAACAGTTACATAAAAAAAAAAACACCAAAATTACTTGAGTAAATTACATAGATTTCTTGTCAATTGAACCCAGAATCCTCAGTGTGAAAAACCAGTGTCGTGCCCACTGACCTACGAGGGCCGCTTATGAAATAAATGTGTTCTGCAGTTGTTTCGTGATCGCTGCGCGCGGGCCGCGCGAAGATTTGATTGGTTGGGCTGGCGCCTGATGTGTCCTGCGCCAATCGCTGGCCAAGATTCGAATTTTTTAAAATCCGCGCAGTGACAGGTGAAATGCGTGTCAGGTGTCGTTTTTCGATGGGAATGGACATTCCTCTGCGTTTGTGTTCAAGTTCAGTTCCATTTAGCCTTCCGGAAGAGACACACCAACTGTTCCGGATTCGACGAAGCCAGGAGAATCTCGATTGAAGCGGCACCCGCCTTCCCAGGAAACCGCAAGTACCATTTTGTCCACTGTATCGTAGTTATCTATGGCCCAGTGTATCTCGGGTGTCATTTACGGTCAATCGTATCGGCGGCGATTGGAAAGGAAAATCTTTCTTTCTAATATCCGACCCGCGTGCGATGGTGGCGAGACGTTCGTCATCGTACAGCAGTATACCACCTTGTTTCGTTATTTTAACATTTCGCTCAGGTGCGCAACACTGCACAGTGAAGCAAGCAAGCATATTAAATAAAAATGGAGAAATATATTTTTTTAAATCAAGTATTTTATTAATTAGTATAAATTATAGAAATCTGACAGAGACGTAGCTATTTATGTGGGAAACATATATGTAAGCTTTTATAAAATGACCCACAGTTTATGACCTGTGTGAGCTGGCTTAAGTGATCACTTTACAATGTGACGTTCACCAATTATACCAACATTATACCAACATCCACATATCATTCAAATTTTGAATGTGGTATGATACGTTCTAAATCAGTTTCTTTCATATATTCAAATGGGTTATGTTAGAGAATTCTGTATTCCTTTCCATGACATAGATTTCGCAGCTGGCAATGATACCTATATATTTTATAAAAATATTGTTTTCAAGTATGTATCTTAGTTATTTTTGCAGGATAGCATCCAATTATAAGGGCACTCGGTAGCAGTGGCGTGCAGCGCATACAAGCATAAAAGCTGTGCATTAGTAAAGATTCTGAGAAACAAATATTATTTAAATAATCCTTATCTTAAGAAAAAGTTGATTTAAAATTCTAGCCGTAATTCGTTCTATGGCTAGAACTTTTTTTACTGACGTTTCCATTTAACGTAACGTATCTGTTTTTTTTTATTTAAAATTCTAGCCGTAATTCGTCCTACGGCTAGAAGTTTTATTTCCGACTTTTCTGTGCTTAATTTCATGTCAATTCTTCATTTATTTCCTTAACCAATTTGTTCCACAGATATAGTCAAGTTGAGAAAATAACCGTGTATTTTTAATGCTGTGAGTTTTGTGTAATAGCGTCCTTCTTCGAAAGGTCCTATGCCATCCTATGCCAGGCGCACGTCATGCAGAAATGTTATTTTTTACAAATTCCACCCAAAACTTTAAAAACGGTATAAATTTTATGTCTTTTCTATGGTAAATGTAAATACGATTACGACAAATACGATCTTTCATCTGTCATATAATGATATCATAAAATGTTTCTTTATTTTTGTGAAAAGAAACGTATATCTGAAATTAGTATTGTTCCCGATTTAATTATATATAAATCGTCTTCGAAATATATTGAAATTTTTCGCCGTATTAATTATTGTTTTGAATATTGTTTACAATACTTCTTTTAAAGTGTAGTTATTTTTGTGGATTGAAGCTACTCAAAATAGTTCATTATATAGGTATAGGGAAATTTTTTTAAAAATGTTTATACCCTTATAGGTATATGCGTAGATATATTTTTTAATATAGGTATATAGTCGGTCACAGCATAACCTAAGTTTATACCCACTGCACGCCACTGCTTGATAGTCATATGGGTAAGTTTGATGAAATATTATTTTATTTTCTAAGTTAGAACTTTCGTCGAATGGTCGTGAATTTCGTGATAATAAATATTTTCATAAAATAATTTTCTGCGACAAACTCTGCGGAGAGGTGTTAGTAGGATGGTGGTGCATGTATAATCTATAAGAAACAAAGTATAGAGTTTGCAAGACTTGTGGGCCGCAATGTTTCCTTTAAAGCCGCGTGTCCGGGAACCTTGAATAAAATATGCGGTAGACATCAACGATCTGTCTGCAGAAACCTAGCTAGGTATGTCCTTGGCGAGATATAACCGTGGATGGATAGATATTATCAGACACAGGTCTACCTCATAAAATATATTTCAAAATTATCTATAGTTACAGACAAAGTGTATTTTTTGCTAATGTATACATTAACTAGTACAATGCATATATTAAATATCGATAATAGTTAGTGCGTATATATACAACTTAATACTAGCCTTTAGTCAAAAATGACAAAAAATGAAAAAAAATACTGTAAAGAAGTTACGAACGTTATACAAAGTTACGACTGACGGACGGACAGACGGACGGACGAAAAATCATATATAACCAGCTTACAATACTAACAATAAATTAAAAAAATATATTTATTAAGAAATACCGATAAGAATGATATTTAAAAACATCTGGGTTTATAAATAGATTTGTAATGATTGTAATTATTTTTATATAGGAAAGACATGTAGAAATTTTGTTGTTAAAATTTAAGGAACACTTGAGGTGTTTAAATAGCAACCAATGTTCCAAATTTGCTAATCTTCTTTTGGAAAGAAATCTTTCTTTAGACATTAATAAAAGTTTATAAATTTTACTCACAAGTAGTAGAAAATTACACTTGAATAAATTATAAATTTTGGAAATAGAAAAAGCGTTGATAATAATTTTTTTTTAAGTTTTATTTTAGCTTTCCACTTCTTTTGTGGATCCACATGAAATACATTGTTTTAATAAGAAATATAAAACTATCATTTGCATTTATTTTCATTTTTTTCTTGCATCTCGCATGATCTTTTTATATTTTTAAATATTTTTTGCTCTTGATTTTTAATGTATGTACTTTCTTTCTAAATAAATATTAGATGTCGATCTAAGGGGACAAAATGTTAAAAAATGCTACCAAGTCCAGAACAGGTATTTCTGTGCATCTAGCGAGGTAGGTAGTGGCCAAGAGGCTTGGTTCATATTATCCTCATTTATTTATATTATGTATATGTATCAAGTAAATGTCTGTTTTTGTCCAATAAATGCCATGAAATGAATAAAAAATATCCAGGAAATTTTTGCAATTTTGAATTTGTTTTCACATTAGTACTTAATAGGTTATTCATCTCCCATATATTGTCAATATCTTTGATTTGATTTTTAGTACACATCATCATAAATTGGACCACGTTTTTAATAAGATGGAAAAGAGTGTTAATTTGACAATTGACAACTGATAACTGATGACAATTAACTTGAATTATTAATAAATTTTAAAGCATGTTCAAAATATTAATTTTAAAACTCCGCTCTGACTTATTAATCAGTTAGAAATACTGAATAAATACTTTGCGCGTGACCTGGCACAATCCCAACAAGTTACGGAAGTTGCGGACCGAGAGACAACGAAATTATTATAGATAGAACGGACCATTGCCCCCGAAACATGTTGGTATTTCAACAAATTAGTGACTAATTCAAAGTTTTTTTCTATAATTAATAAGATTAATTATAAAAAATATATAATACAGAAATTAAAAAAATATAACAATAAATTGAGCAAATCAATTAAATTCTTTCAACTATAAAAAAGTTTTTTAGGGAAATAGATGGTGAAGCATGAACCACCATTTTCTTTTTTGCGTCTGTGGAAAATTAAGTGAATACTGGAGTACTGGTGCCAATCTTAAAGTAATATAAACCAATTTGTATTGTAGTCGAAAAAATTAACAAAGGGTTGCTGAAAGATTCTGTGTATTTCTGTGATTGAAAGTTTGAGTGACGAGAGACTGGTAAAAAATATATAATAAAGTTGTTACGGATTCGAGGTCATGGGAAACGAAAGGAAACACTGAACATTAATTAAACTTTTATTGATATTATATATAACTTGAGCACAATTCTGTAGGTAAATTCGCACATATTAGGACTAACTTGCTTGATTCCTGGAATGGGGATCACACCATTGACCACCAGATAACTAGGCGAACGTTATGACCACTACACCAAAAAGCAACTGCTATTTATATAAGGTATTCGATTTCTAGAGCATTCCCGTGTATTTCCGTGTATTCTTCCGGTTAACAGGTGTTTTAATTTTATTGTAGACTTATGTGCAGTTAAGCAATTACTCAATTATGCGCAGTTCTTTTCGATTTTAGGATATCGTGAAAATAATTATTATTAATAATGATAATTATAATCTTTCGTTTGAATACTTTACTTTAGTTTTAGTCTTTGGTAGAAAGAGTAAAACTATATTCGGTGCTTTTATTTTATTATATGCTTTTCCTTTACTGTGGATAATGCAATAACATTTCTGTGGAATAAAGTGAATATAAAGTGAGTGCTAGAGGCAACAGGAAAAAAGCAATGGCAGATGCCAAAAATATTCAAGGATAGTTTCAACAACAATCGATATAACAGAGGCAATCGTATTACTCCAGAAGAAAGTGGCACTTTTTACCTAATCTTGAGAAGAAATGACGTGTTAATTAGTTCCATTTATGATTTATTTTTACTTAGCTAATTGCTCTAATGCTACACGAAAGATTATGAAATGAAATTTAACTCGGTGAGTTTATGGAGTTTGACTGGGAGACTGGCATTCGACACTTCGTACTGTATGATAGTGAGGATAGTTAGCGCCAAACGTCACAAGAGCGATCTCAGAGCTATGCACCCAGCGCTGGGCACATAGTCATTGTCTTAGAGATAATTTCAAGATATATATTTCATCTTATGAATACGCCTCAAGCAGTTAAGTTTCTCTTAGTAGGAAAATGGATATATTTATTATTCAATAGTATCTTGTTTGGATCGAATCCCCACCCATCTCAGAAGATCAAGTTGGGTACTGTTTTTACGTCATGAATTTATTGTGTAGTAAGGTGGACGTATATAGCCATCTGGCGGTGGACCGCGGAGGCAAATGACACGGAAACGTTCACGGCATGGTCTGACCGATAATGAAACTAACCGGACTGGCTACCAGGCGTGAACAAGAGATCCGCTGTACATTCTCCTCACTTCTCTAGTGGCGTTGCTGCCGACAGGATTAATACAGCTACTGACATAGCTTACTTTTCGGGTGCTCGCTTTGCCTACATAAGGCCGCGCGTAATATATGATATATCAATTTTTGTTGTTGTTATGGAATAGAAAAACAGTAGTGAGCAACAAGTAAATGTAGTAATTTCATATGCATTGTTTGTGTCCTAAGGCCTGCAAATTAGAATGGGTATGTTTGATATTATATTATCACAATTCTCTTATATAGGGTGGAAGCGTGGTCAATAAACCAAGAATTATTAAAACTATACATGACTGCCACCTCCTTCAAACTGACCTTAACGCACTCCAAAAATGGTGCATAGACAACAACCTCTACTTCAAAACAGAAAAATGTAACTCAATATCCTTCACCAAAAAACGCAGAACCATACAATTTGAATACAGTATCAACCAAACCACGCTTAATCCATTAACAACTATTAAAGACCTGGGAATAACCTTCGATAACTCCCTCAAATTCAACCATCACAAGCCGCGTCAATTACTATCTATAAATCCCTCATCAGAAGCCTACTGGAGTTCTCATCAACAATTTGATCACCCAATTACGAAACTCACAACTACAGAGTCGAAAAAATCCAGAAAAAATCCTTAACTCTCTGACATACCGAAAAGGCCTAAATGAGTTGCTCGATATATACAAAAAAGACGAAAAATCACAGACCTTATGACACTCCACGAAACAGAAACAACAAACTGGACTCGCCCTCAATACTCTCGCAAATAGATATTAATTTACCTGCCTGGTCTCTGAGATCCAAAACACTATTCCACACGAAGGTCTACAACACCTATATAGTTATTACTCTCCTCTACCTAGAATGCTAAACCAGTACAACGAGGTCACAACATGTAACCCCGACATCGACATATTTCACATGAAACAACCTTAGTTTAAGAGAGAAATTATATCATTCCTGACCGAAAATAATTTGAGCGTGTAAGACGGACTCTTCGGAAATCAACCTAAACAAAAAATATTACTGCCACAAAGACGCGGTTATACATTTTTTGACTTGGTCGACCTGGGAGCCTACGTGCCTATTATGTCGTGCGGAGATTGTGAACTTCGTTCATCTTGTAGTCGCATATTGTACTATACTTATATTGTATAATGTATTAATGTTTTACTGTAAAATGTAATTGTAGTAATCACCTTGTCCTAAATGATTATCCATTAGGGTCATTCTGACTTGTCGATAGTCTTTAAATTAAAAATAAATAAATCAACTAATCCGCGGAAGTTGAGGCTTTTGAGACATGACTCTATAGATGCGTACTGAAAGCTTCCTGGCTGAGTAGAGTTACGAATGTCCTCCGGCGTATGGAAAAAGGTCGAAAATGTTTTGGACCATCAAGATAAGAAAGTTTGAATACTTAGGACATATTATGAGAAATGTATAGTCTAAAACAGGTGGAAAAAGAAGCTTAGAAAGAAGTCGCATGACATGGCTGCATTATCTTGAGAGACTGATATTCGACTAAATTTTTCAGCACGGCGATGAAAAGTAATGATCGCCAATATGGTTACTGACCTCCGAAAAGATGGAACTATAAGAATAAAAAGAAGAACAACTTAAATGGTAACGTCTAAGTAGCCATCAATAAATGTCTAAAAAATATAATATTTAGAAAAATTAAACAATGAAAATAAATTAACAAATCAGTCAAATTATTCCAACCCTAAAAACATGAAAAATACGTGATTTATGAATAGTATAATAATATACTTCCGGCGATCGCACATGGCAGTTGGACATCATACAGTAATCGTAGACAGTATGTTTTTTAAAAAAAGTACGAAGAAACAGGAGAAGAATCGTAAGCATAAGATAACAACGTTCAAGATTGGTTAGCACAACTGAATGCGCCAAGAAAATAAAATTGCAATTGGCAGACCACGAATATGAACGATCGCTGGACGAATGCTTTCATCCAGCGGTATCCAAGGAGGATCAAGAGGCTACAGACTGAGCCACAGCCCGCTGGACTAAACAAATCTCAGATTTTGCGGTAATACGAGTACGATGTCAATGTATATTAATAGAAGGGTATGCAAAGTATATCGTATATGAATAATGCTCTTGTATGTAATGAGGTGACTTATCAGATGGCCGGTTGCACCAACTTGCTAACTAATCTTTTGTTTAAAGCATAGATTTTTACGAAAATGAAAAATTACTATAAATCAAGTTGATGCAAATGGACCTTACTAGTGCTGAAAACGCCTATAGGCGTTCTCACAAACATTCGCTTTGTGCTGAAAACGCCTATCGGCGTTCTACTGCATGGGAGTTTATATTAAACAACAATACATTGAATTATAATTAATATAAATTAACTTTGTTTAAACCACTTATTTATTGAAAAAAATCAACATGTTTCGAAGCCAATGGCTTCATCATCAAGAAAATATAAATAATAAATTTGCTACATTTGAAGAAGAAAACAATACATTGCATAGTTATCCCATTTTCGTTTGTTTTTTGCACTCGTTTCGTTTATTTTATTTTTATTTATTTATTTCTAATCACATATAGTATACAATTTGGGTTGTACTATGCCTGTCTAACTAGAAGAATCTGTGTAGTATGTAGTAGTAGTAATGGTTTTGTATGTATGGTACAAATACAATTATTTTATATTTACATATCAAATTGATATTTGTTAAAATACTTTATAGTCATGTAGACCTAATTAGTGAAGAGAAGCTCTTGAGTCTGATGAGGAAACCTCAGTTCTTATTTTATATATAGGTACATATGCGAGTCATTTAATAATACGGTAATAAAAGGTAATTCGATAATGAAGTATTGAAGTATTTTGAAAGAAGCTATAGGTTTAAATGATTGATAAATTTATGTTTGATTTTAGGAAGGTTTTAATTTTTTAGATTTGTTCTGAAAGGTTACTGATGCAGCGTATCTCGATAGGTAAATTATTGTAGAAGTTAATGGATTCATAAATATAGTAGTTCTGCATTTCGGTTGTTTTAAATTTAGGCATTATGAATTGGTTTCCATTTTTTCCTGGTATTCCTGGTTTTTTTGGTTTTTGCAAGGTTTTTTCCTTAAAATTAAAAAAAATCTTTTGCTAAAAAGGTAGATTTTTTTCAGTATTACTTTAATCCACAATAATCACAAAGGATCATTTATTAATAATAAATGATCCTTTGTGATATTTTTACTGAGTTTAGATTTTTTTTATAAGAACCTCCCCATCCGATAACGCCGTATATAAGCAGAGAGTGAACAACGGCGTAACACACATTTTTAATAATTTTTGTACTTAACATATTCCTTAGTCTTATGAATATGTAGATACATTTCCTTATTCTTTATACGAATTCTATGATGTGTCTATTCCACTTTAGGTGTTGATCAATAATCACATCAAGGTATTTTGTTTTGGATGTGGAGTTAATTAAAGTACAAATATTATTAAGTAGTTTATAGTTGTGTATTATAGTTTTATTTGTGGATTATAATTTTGTTGTTATGTATAGGTATTTTTTGCAGAGAAAATAAGATATAGGTTGTTTTTTTGGCGTTAGGTGTCAGTAGGTTGTTGTCAAACCATGATTTTAATCTTTTAAATTTGCTAATTCGTGAGCTGGTTGCCATGTTGCGCTGTTTGTTATCAGTACAGTATCATCTGCGTAAGATATTAGTTGACCATTAATATTTTGTTGAAAGATGTCATTTATATATAAAATAAATAGTAATGGTCCGAGGACTATTATATTATATTATTTTTAATCAACATGATAAAAATAAACTTTTTATTGTGTTGACTAAAAATAAACATGAAAAATAAATACGTCAAAATAACCCAAGAAACGAAATTTAGACGTGAACACATAATCGCAAAATACCCGAATAAGATAAGATATGCAATAAAAATATTTTATGTAAAAAAGGTATTTAATTTACTTATTATTTATTTAATATTGACCAGATATATTTTTGGGTCATTAAGCACTATATGACATTTTTCATTGAAAAACAGTGGTGTGTTTATGGCGAGTAAGAACTGCTGCGCGCCAGCGAGAACTGGCCGCCCGGAGAGAGCTAATAGGTTAATGGGGGTAAATGACAATGAATTATTCCCCAAATCATTATCTTAAGAATTTTAAATATTGACTAGACTTTTTAGCACCAACACGATGTCGAAGAAAATCATTCAGCAGTCAAAGTGTTAGTGATAAATGCTGTAATGTAAAGACTTTAAATGTTACGCGAGTTGAGCAGTATTTATTAGCGTTCATATTACCTTATTATGATTAAACGCATTATCAACGTATCAAAGAGTATTTCCGCGAAGCTGGAGGCATATTTACACGGGACGCGAAAGTCAACAGATTAATTAATACAACATACGGTGTTAAATAAAATGAAACATAACTAAGTTTCTTGTTTCATCTTTATAATTTAGACATTCTCAATGCGGAAACTTTACAGTCTTGCTTTTCGCTTCCTAAACTTTGGTATGTTCTTGGTAAATTAGATTTTAACATTTTCATTAATTTCTCTCATCAAAGCCCTGGCCATTATGGCGAAGTTGTTTTAATAAGCATGTTAATTGAAAATTATAACAATGACGTTTACAGGAGAAGGGACGAGTACCAAGAAACTATAACTCCTCCACTCGGAACCTTATAAAGGATTAATAATGTTTTATGTGAAGATTTAAACATCAATCTTCTTGAAGAAAATTGTTTAATGACTCAACAATATCTCTCATTAATGACTTTCTATTGCTTTATAGTCATAATCTCCGCAACTAGAGTTGTATTGATCACCTAATGGTAAGATCTACATAAGTTGTATCTACAGAGTGCCATATTAAAAATTACAATTACTGATCATTTTGCCGCAATACATAATAATTGAATATTATTTAAAAAATTAAGAATAAAAACAAGAATTCAAAATTATGTGTAGAAAACTGCCCAAAAAAAAAAATATCTGAAATCATGGATAAATTCTAGAATTAATAACTGTCTTGGAAAGCTTGACAGAGTTCATATGAAATGTTAAAGAGAGTCAAAAAATAAGTAACAACAATCCTATATAAATAAAGGGTGCAGGTGCTCATAACTTGTTAAGACTACAAGATATGAGATATATTACAAAAATAAGTTGAATAAAGTTAAAGGAAATACTAAATAAAGGAATATAATTACGGAAGCAGTAGATTGGAAAAGGACTTCAGAATTACGTGGCAGTTTAAGGGTAGAAAGAAATATTATATCGATACAGAATAACATAAACAGATTATTTCGTGGAGTGGGACAGGGACTAGCAGATGATTTTATGCGAATAAAATGATAGAAAGCCAGTTTATCAATAACTCCAAGTCAATTGTAACAAACATTTTTTTTTAAATAGAACCAACCAATGATACAGACAGAAACTTTAAAAGTGATTAAACTAAAACCAATATTTTTATGGGGTGTAAAAGCAAAGGCAGTAAAATGAAAAAAAATGTACTCAAATCAAGAAATTAATAGGAAATATGATTTGGGAAATAAACTACATATAAAAGAACGAGAATTCAGTACTTTTGAAATTAGTAATCCTCGATGAGTGCATTCAATTTTTTTTTGATTTTTTGGATATTGCTGCCTTTGCTTTTATACCCCACATATTGTGTAGATATTTATTCTAAGAACATAGTTACTGGATTCTGTCCCCAAAGGGAGGATTAATTAATTAAGATATATTATAGGAGCCTTACAGAGACGAAGCTATGAATATAAGAGACGTATGTGGTTATCTTTTTTATGGTTGCAAGCCCTGAGCCAGCATATAAAAAGACTTTCACACATGTTTCTCAAATTCATACCTTCGTCTCTGTGAGACTTAAATAATATTTCTCCATTTATAAAAAAATACTATTTCATTACCAATGAGGAAAACTGGTAGAGGAGGATGACTATTCTATAACTTATCTCCACCGTACTGTGTAAATACATTGAAATTACATTTGCTTGATTGTATGAATTTATTTGCTGGCTTAATGTTATGTAGATTTAAAATTTTCCTTCGTTCTGGACGGGAGTTCATCATGCACCAACCTTAATATTAAAAAGGGCACTATTCAGAATATATTAAATTATTAAAATGTCAAGATATATGAATAAAAATAGCTTCGCCATGCCCAGTGTTATCTTCTTTTTTTATTTTCCGTACATCAAATACAATATTTATCTCTACTTTTAAATCAACCTATTAAATTTCTATTAAAATTTAAAAATACAATAAAATATTTAGTTTTAAACCACTTATTATACTATTCGTCAAATAGTTCCGGTAGATTTTAACCTTCATCAGACTATCTATATTTATATATTTAGATATAATATAGACAGTCTTTATTGTGTTGTCCTGATGAAGGTTGAGACTGATTAAAACTAGTTGACAATATATAGTACTAGCTGTTCATACCCGGCGACGCACGGGATAAGGATTAAGTTTAAAATAAATTTATGAGGATAAACAAAGCTTCGATTCGAATGGTAAAGATTTGCATCGAAACTGTATCAGAGGGAGGGGAAAGGGTAAAAAAATAGGGGGAAAATGTCACCAATGTTAACCACCAGGTCCTAAAGAATAAGTTTCCAAATTTTGAGTCTGATCGGTCAAACGGTACAGATTTGCATATAAAATATGTCAGGGGGAGGGGAAGGGATATGAGAATAGGGGGAAAATGTTGCCTACGTTGCCCGCCGAGTCCTAAGGAATAAGTTTCCGAATTTTGAGTCCGATCGGTCAAACGGTACAGATTTGCATCGAAAATATGTCAGGGAAGGGGAAAAGGGTGTGAAAATAGGGGAGAAATGTTGTCTGTGTTACCCACCGAGTCCTAAAGAATGAGTTTCCAAATTTTGAGTCCGATCTGTCAAACGGTACAGATTTGCATCGAAAATATGTCAGGGCGAGGGGGAGGGGTATGAGAACAAGAGGGAAATGTTGCCTATGTTACACGCCGAGTCCTAAAGAATAAGTGTCCAAATTTTGAGTCAGATCGGTCAAACGGTACAGATTTGCATCGAAAATATGTCAAGGGGAGGGGAAGGGATATGAGAATAGGAGGGAAATTTTTGCCTGTGTTACCCTCCAGTCTCCGCTCCATCGATGATCATCGTCCGCCTCATCGCTCCACTGTCTTCGCCACCTCCGGCAGCGCACACCCTCTGCTCCTGGCATTACCACCATCATCCTCGACCTTACTGCGAATCGCCACTCAGCACCATCTCCAGCTTCCAACACCATCTTCGCCTCGACCATATTTTCTGCACCAGCTACAAGAAAAGGTTGACAACCCCAGGCGTACCTTACCAGCTGTCTCGTTATCTACCGAGGTCGACGTATTGGAATCTAAATAAATAAACGAGATAAAACCGCCTACGGCTTTCTGTTCTCCATCAGCTGTTTTTTTTTATCCTGCAATAATTATTCAAAAAGTGGTATACCCGACGCGGTACCCCCAAATATGTATATGAATATGCATTAAACTTGGAAGACCAATAAGATATTCAATCAGTGTTCTGTAATGCAGCAAAATTTATTAATAATTTATCTCACATTTCTCTTCACCGCAAAGATTAATATGAATTTCTTATCGCATTAGTATTATCAAATAATTTTGCGACACAAACATTTTTTCACGCAAAAGTTTTGTATGGTATTGGAATTGCCGCGTGCTAACGTAAAATGAAACATTTTCAAAGTGAATATCGCCATTCATAAAATAAGATTGATGCGAATCGTGTCGAAAGGGAGCGAATTATAAGAGGAATGAAGTGTTGCTGGCAGATAACGTGAACCACCCCCAAAGGGTGGGCACAACCCTGTCCGGAATCAGCAAAAGAAGATCAGAATGTGTACGGTAAAAGTATTTTATCATGGACACTGCATAAAATACAGTCGTTTAAACGGTTCAAACCTTCTGATTCGAACGTCTATTTTATAGGCTTTTGTTGTGCGTAGATATGTTGACGTTTGTGGAGTTTAAAGAAGAGGTGGTGCTTTATTGTATTGGGCGTATTGTAGTATTAGCAGTTGTCATATCCTTCGCTTTGCTGAATATGTTACTTATGGTTGAGGGATTTCACAGCCTTCTGACAAGTATAAATTTTCCTGTCATCAATGGAATATAATATAAAGGAGCCTCAAGACGGGACGCTAAATAATGACACTATGAATTTGGAGAGTAAAAAGTAAGCCGTTTTTTTAAAACTCAAAGTAGGCAGACGTACGAGTATATATTTTTGATTGAATAGAAAAAATTGAACGTTCCATTTATAATGAACTGAACGTTAGAAATTCAAGGTAACCTGCTTTATTATGCCACGGCCTGAATTTATTATGATGGTAAAAATAAATAAATATATATATTTAGATAAATGAAGCTTAAAAATATTCATTAGCATTTGAAATATTTTAACTGATATTAAGAATATGGATGTTGAGAATTAAAATAAAATTCCTGAATGGAATGTGTATAATATATTTTTTTTATTATGCATTTTAGATTTAGGAAGAGAAATCAATATAAATATTTTTATTTTTTCAGCAAAATATGCTATCTATTTTGTTATATTTATTACCAAATTAGTGGGAATATCTAAAAAATAAAGGAACATTTCATCATAAGAAAAATTTATTTGAAAAATAAATATCTTTTTCCATTAAAACAATCGTCTAGCAATGCGAGCGAAATTCACAATTTTTTTCATAGCTTCTCTTGCATTTTGTATCATTTTTTTTTGTATGGAAAGGTATAAATTGAAAATTTATTCATTGGGTTCCATATATTTAAATATAAATGTTTTTCTAAAATAACCGTAACTTACTTATTTAAGCGATTAATAAATTATCAAACCGACGGTGTTTAAGTGACACAAAAAATTTAAGACATAATAAGCCGTGGCTTCATTAAATATGTATAAATGTGATGCAGAATGCAAGAGAAGCTAGGAGAAAAAATTATGAAATTTGCTCATTGGCACTGCCAGCGAATTATTCTATTTATTCAATTTAAATAATTATTCTAATTATATGAAAATGTAATTATACGTTCTTCTCAGAGTAGTCATTTGATTAAATTATGAATTTCACAATGTTAGAAGACGTTCCATTTTTTAAAGTAGGTACAATGTTATACAGTAAAATATGAATATAATCATATTTAAAAAAAAATAGACCCGAGCAGAATACTTCTGAAAATGTTTTTTTGAATTTTACTTTAATATTTTTATCCAAATAAAAAAAATAAGCCGTAATATAATAATTTTGCAATAAAATATTAATAATTAGCTAGTAAAATTAAAAACAGGATATTTCGTGTTTTCAATTTGAGTATGAAAAAATTTCATTAATTCTCTATATTTTTTCTACTGAGTGAATACACTTTACTGTTTGTAAATTTTTTGAGCTTTTTTACTTCATTTGTCTCGAAGGATCTTTTCACCAAATCATCCAACCTCGCCTCAAGGATACTTCGTATTTGTAATCCGCAAAAAGGGAAGACGGCAATTGAATAAATTACGCTGATTCAATACAGAGGGCACCATCAAACACACAGATCACAAGTAATTTTACCCGACATTAAAAAAGTCAAAGAGAACGTAATGATCTAAATAAATACGCAATCCCATCTCATTCTCTCGGTCTCCTCTCGATGCGGCAAGTTTTTGTCGAGTATTTTTATTCTTTGTAAAAAGTTGAGAGTATTTGTGTCGGATTTGAAGGGCAGCGTAGACGGAGTCGAGACTTTGCAGTGTCGAATGCGGTGGAATTGATGGTTGGCGGTCGAACGATGACAGGCTTCGGCGACTCGGGAATCTGAATTTCAAAAGTAAATATCGCCGGAGGCTTCCCCATTAGCGAGTGTACTTAATGCGCCCTTGTCCTTCCAGCGCGCGCGGCCCGAGCGCCCCCTAGAACAAATAGCGAAACACCCTGCGGGCAATAATACTAATATCTTTCTCTGTACCGCCGCAGCCCCGGGGCGGACACGGCCGCGGCTAGGGGTAGTGGAGCTGGGGGCGGCGGGCGGCCTAGCCTCCACCCCAGAATTATAATGCTATTTTGTAGGCCAGGGTAATCATCGGGAAAAAAATGTTGTAATAAATCAACGCGTTCAGCAACGACACAACAGGAAAAGAATTACATCTGTAAAAAAAGTAAAATGTTTCAAAATATTGTACGTATTTTTCAATTTGTTTTATACAGAAATGTTGTGATATAATGGAAAAGTTTTTTTAATGAAAACACTTAAAAGTGAATAGTTTCGTGATTTTTAAAACAAATTAGCTATCAAAAAATATTAGTTTACCACCGGCATGCTACCCCAAAACTGTGGAGGGGTGTGCGTTTCGGAATAGGGCTACTCAGCCACGCTCGGACGCATGATTAAAACATGGCAAACGTCATACCGCCGAAGAAGATGAAGAAGAAGAAGAACCCATAATTTATTGCGGTTAATAGTTAAGCCATATTTAAGGCTAAAATTTTTCCTAATTATCTCATAAATTGGTCCTGCCGTACCCTGGAAAGGAAAAGTTCTGAGTTCGTATCCCAATGATAGATAATATTTTTTGATTATTAGATTTTTTATATATATATTTTCGATTTATTAATATAAATCTTTTTTTGTGACAAAGTAGTTTTTTGATTAACAGTAGAACAGTTACAGTGAAAATAAGATCATTTATCATTTATTCAGCTTAATGTCAGTGAAGAACCAACAAAATTACTTATTTTAAAATATATTTTTGTTATATACCAATAATTTACAGAACAGCGTTGCTTTGAACTCTTAAATAATTCTGAAATGTCCTTAAAGGTTTAAAACAAGCTTTAAAAAAAAACGCCAGTGCCAGAAAAATATTTTTAAGTTACAAGTTACAAAAATTTACCTATTTTGACAACATTAAAAAAATTGTAAAAAGCATTTTCGACCACATATATAATAAAATTCAATTTCATATTGTATATAATGTATAAAGATATATGCAAACGTGCCAATCTTATGGTATTTACAGTATATATTTTATATTACTTTCACCTACAGTACGAATATATTACAATATTTTCATCAGGGCAGATTTATTTATTTGTTAAATAAATTGATATTTTATACGAACCGTATATTTTACTGAGAAGAAAATCTAGACGTTTCGCTGAAGTCTTACTCAGCGTCATCAGAGAGCATCCTATCAGCTGAGGTGTAGGCCGAACTGATTATTTCTTCCGAGGTCATAATTATATACACTTTGTTGTGGAGTATTAACTTCTTCTACGATAGAGGTCGCCAGTGTACAATATACACTAATTACATCTTCGGGCTTTTCTGCGACATCCCTTAAAGGTGGAATCAAAGCCGTGAGATTAGGGCGCCAAATACTTGATAGTTTCTAACTTTTTTGTCTCTTTTGAATTTAAGATGTTAAATATGTCCAACGACCCTAATAATAACCTTAACCCTTTAATTATTTACTTATATCCATACAATTTATATATTGTTATTATTCAATATATTCAATTTATATATAATTGAACAATATATAATTTTGTTTTCATTTTTTATATTTTTTTATTTATATTTTTCTTAAATGAGAGAGAAATTCATATTTCTCAATGGTTTTACAAAACCTCTTGGCGGTTGACCTATTTTTAAATACTTATTGTATTTTGCTTGTCTCACTTAGAAAATCTGTAAAGACAAAGTTTATACAGTTAAAAAAATGGAAAAACCAAAATAAATATTATTAAATATGTTATGCTGAGTGATAACAATGAAATTGAAATGTAGGTATATGGTATCCATTTTATCATAGTCAGTGTGGACACCCTACCTCACTGATAGTATAGTCAACTGCATTTGCACAAGTACTCAACTGCAGAAACAGGTTTTAATTTAGTTATGTGCTCATTGAACTTTTTTTATTTTATTTCTTTATATATTTTTTTTATTTCGTTATTTTATTTGCTATTGTATTCAATAATATTTAATTGCTTTTCTATCAATATTTTCTACTCATGTCTACAACATTCAAAAAATTAATTAATTTTACATAGTATTTTTTCCTATTTGGCAAAGATACTCATCTAGGCACAGGTTCATCCTAGTGAATTGAGTGGCTCATTTTTTCACAAACATGTATTAAGTTCATAATAAATAAATGAAAGAAACAAAAATAAATATTAAAAAACAGACATTTCATAGAAATTTGCTTTCACCACAATAGATTATTCCAATACCGTTCTCAATAGTTGGCTTAAATTGTATTCTATTCCACACTCGTTCGCAGTAGATTTGTAGGAACTGACGGTAAGCGATTCCTCATGGAGATAAATACCTTTTAAGTCTCGCATCTATGAATACGTACCTACTTCCCAGAGCGATCGCTGGAGTAGAATTGGAGCCAGCGACAGACTTACATTAGAGTATCAAGCCTGAAAAATATAGTAGGTAAAAAAGTTTGGATATTATGACATTTGAGTTTGGTAGTTTTTGGCAGATAATAAGTGAAGAAAATGTTTTAGTAAAACGTTTAAATATAAGGTATTGGGTGATAATATTAAATAGTGGCCAGAATAAAATATATAAAATTCACATTTGTTATTATAACGTAAATGAAATGATTATTTATAGAGTTATTATTCTGCCGTGCAGAATATCCCAGAAAACTGTACACAGAAGATTAAAAAATCAGGTTTGTAATTTTTACGTTTTACTACTTAGTCATTCTTTTCAAATCGAAATCCCCCAAACTCTAATGACATAATATACAAACCTTCGTACCTACTGTAGTGTACATCTACAAAAAATATTACAGGTTTGATACTATAACGTAAGTCTGGCGGTCGCTGGCTCTTAGTCTGTACTAGAACATAACAAACATTATGGAGAAACGTCAAAGTCAGCAGCCGACTGTTACATCGTGTTACTGTTATTTCGTATATCTGTTCACATAATTAAATAATATTATTATCATTCAGTAATAATTTTTTATTTTCAGAGTTGCAATACTTTTTTGCAGACATATTATTAATCTTATTTTATTTCGTCAGTATCTACTGTTCTAGTACGGACGCGTATTATATATACTTTTAGACTAATACCCGTTTTAACATAATGCTTACTTTGTAGCTTTAAAACACTACAGGCATATCATAAACGAGCATTTTAAATATAGTATTGCAAAAAAATCATTAAACTAGCACAGGTAATATATTTTATATAAATATAGTTTATCTGACTGGAAAAATAAGAAAATTATCAATAAGTAAGATAAGATCATATGATCTACATTTATTCTAGAACTTTCTTTTTCTTCTCTAGATTTCTCATTCTTAATCAGGAACTTTATGTAACCAAAGTATTACAATAACATGATACAAACATTTAAAGAAAAATTTAAATAGACACTGAAAAATATTGATACTGTTTACTTCTTAATAATGCATAATATAATAATGTATAGGTATAGTATAATGTATAATTTTTCTATAATATTATACATCCATAGATATACATCCATTTGTTTAATATGGACGGTTCCTTCAATCGTAAAATTTTCAGCGAATGCGAACTTTAAAGCAATCAAAGCGGTATTTTTTGTTGAATTCAGCGTGGAATGGCGGAGCAGAACATAATATCTCTCCCCTTCCGCATGGGGTAGACCACCCCTTAAAAAAACACGGATCATCAATGGATCTGCTATGGTGGGGCGAGGAGTGAGTGGAGGGTGAAGGGTGCGAGAGGAAGGATTAGGGTGAACTGCACCTGTTTTAATAAAAATGTTTTATTGTTGTTTTTATAACATCGTATAAATTCGTGGCAATATAATTCTCGACAAACACTAAAAATCAAACTGGATGAAAATAACTATTTTGTTTTTAATAGAATACTATTTTATTGTGAAGTTATATTTAAGAATGTAGTTCTGTGATAATAAATTTCAATTAAATGAAGGAAACTTGGCGCCTTTGAAATGAAATAATGGTGGTGAAGAGGCCAGTTCTCTAATTGGATCGACTGACCAGATCAAAGATGCTACTGGATATCATATGGAATGGCTGTCCGAAGTGCAAGCTGCGGAGTTTCAGCAGACCACAATCCTAAGTAACGAGGAAACCGATTAGAGAACAAGAAAAAAAAATATGGCATAGATTTTTTCTGAATATCTAATTTGTTTTTAATATGATACCATTCACGAAAAGTATCAATAATATGAATTAATAGAGATTAAACCAAATCATCTTACTATATTTAAAACGAAAACCTTTCATAACTCGTTATCAAAGTACAGCGATTTTGAATTATTTTTATCATCAATAATCGCAACCCCTGCAAGAACGATATTAGTTTTTGATATTTTATAAATAAGCTGACACTTCATAAGTACATAGAATATATCCACAAGGTTAAACTTCTCACGCACTTAAATATTATAGTCAATCCAAAATTACGTAATTATAAGTTCTTAATTAAAGATGGTTTAGAGTGACGGAATTATAGAAGTACATAGAAAGAATACTCTGCAAGTCGTACAATTCACGCAAAAAATGATGGCTTTGTGTTAAACTTTTGCTTACTAACAAGATACCGCATATAGTAAAATATGCGATGACTTTAACAATGTTGTCAGAATTTTTATACATGTATTGGATATTTGAGTGAAAAGCACAGTTTATCCAAATGAGAAGAATAGGTTGTGACAATATTTTAAAACACAATAGAATAGTTCAGCGCAGCACGGTACGCTCTTTGCTAAAAATTTTTACAAAACCAACAAACCAAGTTTATTCTACCACGGGATGGCACACTCACCAACAATGGTATACAACATGTGATGATAGAATTCGCCAAACTCTGTTTTTAATCAGGCCGTTTTGACCGGAAATACCAAATGTAAGTATATATACAATGATATTATATTTTAATTATTAATTATGAAAGAATGTTAAATAAATGACCAACAAAGAAACGTCAGGATAAATGATTTAATGGATCTGCTCGTGTAGTTTACACGGAGGATCGGTCGATCTGTTGTCAATAACTTGTTAAGTGGTTACATAGAAATTTTATTTTAATTATTATATTTATTTAAAAAGCTAATTTATCCACACTTTCTTAAATAAATGAAAACGCTTGAATTGAAATTCTAAACGTAATAAAAAAAATGAGCAGACCGAACAAATAATGAAAGTTATTTTATCTATTGCACATCACGAAGGGGGCGATAGAAAAATATCTATATCGGGGTGAGTAAGATGCGTTGATAATCACGATTTTATTTATATTCAGGGTTCAGAGTTTTTATGGTATTGAAAAAAGTGCAAAATGGTTCTATATTTAAGTTGATTCGACGGCACAAACTTCAAACATTTTATCTGGGATTTACTGGTAGCATATATTTTTAGACACTGACTCCGTGTATGTGGTTATTTCTTTTCAAGGGCAGTTATGGTAACTTTATAACCAACGAGGTACAGTATTCATTCATCTTAGCAAAAAATTATTGATAATTAAATAATTATAATTCATATTTATACTTTGTATTCTAACGTCACTCTAGGACCATCTATTAGGGTCAATAATGACCTATTGACGATTTATTTGTTAAAAAATTAAAAATAAACTAAAATAAAAATTAAAATTAAGATAAATTATAGATGCCTCACAGAGACGACGCTATAAATATGAGAAACGCGTGTGGAAATCTTTTTAAACAATGGCTCAGGGCTTACAACTTGTATGAGCTGGCTTAAGTAATCACTCTATGTACATCGTAAGAACATCCACATATTATCAAATTTTTGAAAGTTCCATATATGTTCAACTGAGTATCTTACGTTTATTTGAATTGAATATGCTAGAAACATCTGTAGTATTTTAAATGCAAAAAAACATGAACCAGTCAGTATAGATACATAGATTTTTATAGCTGGTAATGATACCTTTGTATTTTTAAAGATAATTAATATCTCTGTACTCTGTACATCTCTAAGAGGTTGTAAGCCCTGGGCTATCGTATAAAGAGACTTCCACACACGTTTCTCATATTCATAGCTCCATCTCTGTGAGAATTCTAAAATTTATTTTAGTTAATTAATCATCCTTCTGCGGATAAAATCCAGTAAATGTGTTCTTTGAATATATGTACCTATATATTAAAAAAACTATAATGATGGCTGTTGAACAGCAATATAACAATATACCGCACACAATCGTAGTAGGCAATTGCCAGGTCGTGTAGTACAACGTGTACCTCGGTACTTTGACAGTTTGCGAAACAAACTGCTACATTTTTCAATAAATAAATGTTAAGCAGTGAGCATCTTCCGCAATACAAATGTGAGGACGGTGCGCGGCAGAGTCGAAGGAACCCCTCCCCGTGGGACGACTAGATGGATGAATCTGGTAAAGTCCGCAATCAATACTCACTTCAGCAAGCCGTTAGAATTCTACACATCAGAATAGACGAAACCGTATAACTTCGGCCGTAATGTCACCATTAGCAGTGACCATAACCGCTCTATCAAGAGCAAACGAATAAGAAAAAGCGTTATTTATAAAATAAATAAAACATCCGCAAGCTGAAATAAATCATGTGTCTTAATTACAAATATCTTATAAAATGAGTGTATTGCGCTTATGGCTTCGAAATATTTTGTATATTATAGTCAACAATCGTTTCTATTTTCTTTATAATTATTTCAGAATATTTTGAGTTTGTTCAAATCTTTCATCCAGCACTGTTCTGAAAGATTTGAACAAACTCAAAATATTCTGAATTGTAAATACTGGTAAAAAAAAGGAATTTAACAAAAATTGGAAATAATATTTCCTGGCGTATCCTAGTGTAATGCAAGTATTCGGATGAATTTCATTACACATTAATAAAGTATATTGCTCCAAAAATTCCGTAAATCAATTGTAGATTTTCTCATTAGCGACATCTGTGGGGATTTAGGGGAATGAAAATGGCTTTGTACAGGCCGCATGGAAAAGGCGCTTACAACTCATATATGAAAGCTTCACGCAATTTGAACATATATACAACTTCCAAAAAATGAATAAGCATGGTATATTCTATCATGGGTGGAAATGGCGAATGTTACAATTGTGTAAAGTGATCACTTAAGCCAACCATAAAAAGACAGGTCATAAGTCCTGTTACACCCAAATGACTTCTATACCTACTTTCCCATAATTAATACAGTTTCGTCTCTGTGAGATATCTATAATATACATTAAATAATTATTTCCATCCAACGTTGACTTTCTCTTTGACCTATAATATATTCACTTCCTTTGAACTATGCAATCCACATCCGTTACAACCCTTTGAAACGGATATATCGATCAACCCTCTCCTTTGCAAGATTAATTCATCTAAGAAAGCTTTTATTCTCTAATAAATTTTTAATCATCGAGATTCATTATGCCGATTTGGTTTAGTACCATGTATTTTGCATGTACCATGTATTTTACAAAGTATTGTTATGGTATCTATATACTGATATATTTGCGTATAAATGCGCATAATATATTTCGTTATTTTAATTAATTTATTTATTTGTATTGTAGGTAGATACAATTATTTTATAAAATAAATTACACTTATGTTATTAAATTTTAAATATTTTTTTATACTCACCAAAATATGAGCTAATAGCTCAAGTTAATGAGAGGAATATTTATATTATAGAAATAATGCTAATATAATTGAATCAGTCTTAGACATAACTTAAGAAAAAATTAAATAAATATACCTATTACATATACAATAAAACATTAAGATATACATACGTATTGATTAAATAGAATATTCCAAAAAAATGAAGCCTCACTTGGACGGATCATCACAAGGAGAATGCAGAAGTGCCCGAGTAGAATCAAGAGGCCGCCCTAAAACTCCTAAAAAATAAAATTACATAAATGTACTTATTACATGTACAATAAAACATTAAGATATACGTACGTACGTATTGATTAAATGGAATATTCCAAGAAAATGAAGCCTCACTTGGACGGATCATCACAAGGAGAATGCAGAAGTGCCCGAGTAGAATCAAGAGGCCGCCCTAAAACTCCTAAAAAATAAAATTACATAAATATACTTATTACACGTACAATAAAACATTAAGGTATACGTACGTATTGATTAAATGGAATATTCCAAGAAAATGAAGCCTCACATGGACGGAACATCATAAGGAGAATGCAGAAGTGCCCGAGTAGAATCAAGAGGCCGCCCTAAAACTCCTAAAAAATAAAATTACATAAATATACCTATTACATGTACAATAAAACATTATGGTATACGTACGTATTGATTAAATGGAATATTCCAAGAAAATTAAACCTCACTTGGACGGATCATCACGGGGAGAATGCAGAAGTGCCCGAGTAGAGGCTAAGAGGCCGCCCTAAAACTCCCTGGACTGAGAGAATCATCAAATACTTACTGCGAATCTGGAAGGCACTCGAGTAAGCTTTCTTCTTGCGGGGAAGAAAAAATCCGATGATGATGATGACACGTATAAATATGGCTGTTAAAAATAAAGCACTTCAAAAAAGCTCTTCGAATTAAATAATTTTATAATAGTCAGGCACTTGATCGAGTCTGAAAAAATATTGCTATCTGAACTTTTAATTAAAAAATAAATAAAAGAATCAAACAAGCTCAGTGTATTCAAAATATGCTTTTTTCCTGTTGTTATTGAAGATATTATTTGAGAAATCAGTATAAAAATAACTTTTATGATTATTAGAAATCAAATATAAAAAAATACCCGTCAAAAAATGATTTTCATTTTCCATAATTTCAGCGACGCTTACGCTGAAAAAATAGGAGATACACCCCGATATATTGAATATCTTAAAGCTTTGAGTGAAATAAATTAATTTGAATTTGCTGCCAATTTTCCATTGGATTCAAGGAATTTATGATCAAACAGAATTACATTAGAGAAAACAAACGTACTACAGATAAGGGTGCAATTTGACCTAGGGTAGAATCGCCCCTTTTTGAATTCTTATAGTAGCTACTGACATTATGTGCAATTATGTACATAGTATAAAATAAATAAATTGTAATTTTTATGCATTGTATAAATTGTATTATAAATCAATATTTTAATATAAAAATAACAGGTCTAGTGAATAAGCAGATTCTATGAGCATAAATTTGGTGAGGTAGTACTTCAAACCAAACCGTCAAACAAAGCATAACAATGTAATAATAAAAAAATTGAATAAATAATAACAAAAAAAATATAAAAATATGGGTAATTAAAAACAATAATGATTAGGGGATAAATTAGCTTTAATATAATGATAAAAATAAAATTTCTACAAAACCACGTAACAAGTCATTTTCAACTAATCCTCCGAGTAAACTACACTAGCAGAACTATTAAATAACTAGCTGTAACCCGCCAAATATGGCGATATTTTTACATGTCACGTTTTACATAAAGAAGTTACGGACGTTACACGAAGTTACGACGGATGGATAGATGGATGGACGGACCGACAGACAACGAAATTATTACAATTGGGATTTATACTGACATTTCTTGGTCAGTTATTTAACATTCTTTCATAATTAAATTAATTAAATACCGATATAATTAAATGAGCTAAACAATAAGTTTCAACACATGCCGTTTTTCTCACACCACTTTTGTGCGGTGGCTTAGAAAGAGGAAGTGAAATTAGTGAGAAGTCCATAATAATATTGCTAACAAATCTTGGCACTAAGAATTCTGAATGATTAGTTAAATATATATAAAAAAAATTAAATTATTTTCTCTCCTTTTCAAAATTAAATACGGAAATTCCTCAACATTATCTATTTTCACATACTTGAAATAAATTTATAAAAACTTATTTTCTTATTTGTATAAATAAAGTATAAAACACTTTTAAATAATATCGGTCTTTCACGTCATTTCTGCTATTAAACTCATACAAAGTCTGCCTTGAGTCAGGTGTTCGTCATACAGGGCGGAAAAGTATATAAAATTATAAAAAGTATATAAAATAATTACTATATTTTTATGAATGTGTTCTAAGAACAAAAAGAATTTTCACAGGGGAATAATCAAAGAGCCCTGTGGATGTCAAGTAAAAATTTCTCTGTGCATTGCTTTCTTATATACATTCTTCACCTTTGTGAGACATCTATAATTTATAATTTTTATTTAATTTTATCTATTTATTTTCATTACATTTTTGGAATATTAATAGTCCCAAAAATTAATAATTATCATATTTTAAATTAATTTTAATTAAAAAAGAAAATTATTAGCAGGAAAGCGATCGGCGACCATTCGTGTCTGTAATCGCCATCATCTAACACTTTGCCTGGCATTCTTATGTCCAAACTATTCTTCAGTCATATTTTGAACTCTTTGAATTGCATTCTGCTTTTCATATTCTAATAATATTTTGAATTCTTACAGATGTATTCTTCCATTCACATTGATTTTTCAACTAGTTTGGCAACAATAAAATAAGCGAAGTAAATTCACGCTGGGATAGTACTTTTTTTATCTCAAAATATTAATACAGTTTCATTAAAACAAAAAGCAAAAAAACTTAAGCGTCAGAAATTCCGTTAAAAAGTTTATCATTTAGCGTGCACATTATTTTATTACAAGTCTTATGAAAAAAAACCAATAAAGTAGCGAGATGTACAGATTATTTTAAAATAAATATATAGATTTTATATAATATTATATAGTATTCGATTCTCTTCAAGAAAATAATGTATTAAATTTTTCTACATATTAAATCTTAATATCTCGCTACTTTAATATTTTTGATACAATTTTGATATTTTTTAATATTTACATTGTGCGCACTACTTGCAAATTCATTTTTGAAGTATTTATAGAATATATTGCAATAAATTTTGTATTTAAAACACGTAGTTTATGTCTTTCCATTAAAGAAAGGCAATCAAATTAATATGTGTAAGCCGTGCATACGAGGCACATTGTTTCGTTGTGTTGGTGTTTGTACCCATTAAAACCAACACAATAAAAAATATGCGTCGTATGCACGGCTTACACATACTAATTCGATTGTCTTTCTTAAATGAAAAGACATATACTTACTAAATTTTGGTAAACATTTTTAAGACATAATAATTATTAAGTAAAAGGATTTTTAAAAATACAATTAGTTTTAATGCTAATTAGAAAAATATAGTTGTAAAAAATGTTGCTGTGTCCGAAAATTTTAAAATAAATAAGTAAGAATGTAACCTAATACACCAAGAGTAGTAGATAATGGCTGGTCAAGCGAATCCTTAAATCTTTGATTCCTCTTTGTGAGGGGATGTTTTTTGAATCACTGGAACACTCTTTTATAAATTCGATATTGTTGGCGTAATCCAAGCTTTAGTACGAGCTAGCGTTATTGGACGGTAGAATAGAGAGTAGAATAAGTAAGTAGTTAAAAAAACCCAAACATTAATAAAAACTGACAGAAAATATATTCTCGTTTGGACAAACGAAACAAATTAATATAACACAATCCTATAGTTTACAATGGCCAAACATATTGTCATAGGATCGCGGCGGTAGGAGACAAATCAAACACTAGAAATTAATTTATGTATTATTTTATGCAAAAAGTCACTGGATACGAATTTAATTGTAATCGCTACAATGAAATTTGCACTATCGAGAGAATTCCACTTGTCTTTTGGATACTTTTTTAAGTTTTTCAGAATATTCGCGCGTCTGTGTTCGCACTTATTCACTATTGAACGCCCTCTCCCGAAAGTACTCTCTCAATAGTCCTCAATACATAAATATTTGTAATTTTTTATTTCTACAGTTTCCTGACAACATGTTTTAATTGGTGTGGATCTTATCATTTGTTAGTATATTATGATAATTTTATATGGTAAAATCAATAGATAAATTAGGAGTGAATGCAAAGCTACTCTTTGATAGTAAACAGTATTAAGAATGGATCGTATGGGTAATTTGGTGTTAGGTCGAATGAGAACAGGGTTAGAACGACATATGATGAGTGTTGGTGTTCAGAAATAGACATCCGCAAAAGCTCTGGCAAGATCGGGTCAACATGATACTAGAAGATGTAATGAAATAAGCCGCGGGGTGAGCCGAAATTCTTGCAAAAGTGTAAAAAATTAACCCATAAAAATCAAGTTTTTATTATCTCATTGAATCAGGTTTCGTGTCTATATACGCGTCGGGCTAATAACTCATTTGTATTGATTCCAATTTAAAAAAACCATTAAAATTTCGAAAAATTCAAAATTATACTATATTTATTAATTTTTTTTAAACGAAAGTTTTTTAGATCATTTTTATCGTCGCCACTAATCTGCTTGCAAAGTTTCAGCTCGATTGGATTATGTGAAAAGGGTTAAAAATCGATCCAAAGTTTTTTCGTCAGACAAGCAAGCAGACGCTACGTGTTAAAAGAAAGGAAGTAAAAAGCATGGCATTCTATCTGTGCTGTGCTTCTCCAGGAAAACAGCATGATAATGTTAGTTTTATATTGTATTTTAATATTTCATCTACGTTATCAGTTATTCTATAACGATATTATAAATATTGGTCCGTTAGTTATATAGTAAAAATTGTATGTGTATAGCTTATTCAGGGACAAATATTTAAGTAAAATATTTTTTACAACTTATATTACGTTAGCTAGTCATCAGAATAAATTGAAACTGAAAAACACATTTTATAAAAAAAAAACTTCATTTTCTAGAGCCTTCGTTAGGCAGCGTAAAAAATATTCAATCGCACTCTGTTTTTTACATTTCGCTGAAAAAAATATATTATGAAAGATATTCCAACTCTCCCCCTGCTGTTTTGACGAAGTCATGCAAGAAAAATCAAGATATAAACCCGAAAAACAAGGGACGGGATGATGTGAAATAATGTTATAATCGAGAAAATTGCAATGAAATTTGCATCGTGATCACATTACGATGTTTCCAATAGATAAAACGAAAGATTTGACGCAAATCTGCGCACGCATCACAGCCCAAAGCGAAATAGAGCGTTTTAGTGTGATTTCAGTAACATTTTGTCTCATTCAAAATCATGTAAACGAAGAAAATTCACATGTTTTTATTTTTCTTTCACGGAAATCCAGTTTTAAATGGTTTTTCTATAAAAACATAATCTCTAATTTATTTGTTTTTCGTAGCCAGCGTTAAAGATTTATTCAAAATTTAGAACAGATTAAAGAAAGTTTAAATTACGCGTTTAAAAAAGCCTTATTTTGATACAAAGTCTGTTTCAAGTAGGAGAACGGGTGGGATGAATTTATTTTCATCAAGTTTTGAGAGTGGAACCGAGCAAAATTTTTAGAACATTCTATATAAAACACATTTGTTTCGTAGGCAAGGCTAGTTGATTAGGGTTAGGTTAGGGAAAAGAGGGATAATGCCCGTGTTTTGATCAGATTTTTAAAGATTAATAAAATTTGTTTGCCGCTGACACTGCCGCAGCTGGCACAGCGTAAAAATATCAATATTTCGTGTACAATATATTTGCATACTACTTGAATGCAGTCAATAAATCAGATGCCGCCTAAGATGTCCGAGTGCGCTTACGTGGCCTATAATATATTCGCGGTAGTACTGCGCGTTCGTTTTGGGCACGGGCTCAGCTTTTTTGCTGTTTTTAAAGTCTTTAATATTTTGTGCTCTATGCCTTCGTGCCCTATTTATTAATTCTGGTTGTTTTTTACCCACATAAATCGCATCATAAAGAAAATCTGATAACTTTTGAAAATAGTCTCGTAATTTTTAAGTTTTTAAGATCCATTTTAAGGACGTGTTCATGTCATAATGTTTAAATTTGTCAAAAAGTGCCTATTCCAGAAGACCTGCAAGATATTTTTTCATAGCACAGTCGTTTATTATATAGTAAGAGTAAGAATGTATATGTGGCTCATATTTATTTCAATTCAATTCAATTTGTTTTATAAATAACATGGATATGACAATAAATATCCAAAATATTCCAGTTTTTTAAATTTTTGTCGTACTCAGAAGATGTTACGTCATAACTTGTTCGGCTTATTCTAAGTAGCCCAGCATATTCTTGCGGTGGGGAATCATACGCTTTGTCTGGAAAATGCGTATTTATGGGTACTTATATTCCGCCCTGCCGCGAGGGCGCGCGTTTGGGGTGGGTCCCGCTGCACGCTGTCTGCAGGAATCTACCCCACCGACCGCTTTTTGGCTGACTACCGCAATAACGGAGAATTGACGCAGTTTTTTGAAGGATGCGCGGTCAGGTATGAACCTATCCACTTTATCTTATGCGGCAAAAGCAAAGTTTAGCCGCTTCAGAAGTTTTTCAATCATGAAGAGGTGCGCGTGGAATGAGAAGATGGGCATGAAAAAACAAAAAAAATCAATAATCCGTAAAATGTATTTATTTTTAATTCAAAATATTCCACTGGTGTTTGTATTCGGTCATACATTTTTAGTAAATCATTTTTATAATCTTTTAAGTACCTTGCGCGAATTAGTTAGTGGAAGAAGGGACGGTGGATCCGAAACAATTTGGTATTAAATCCAGTTGAATTGAACGATTGCGTGTAACCTGAGCCGCGCGCTGATTAACGTATGACACTCGGACAACCGGGCGTCATTAGCGGATAGTCATCATCAGTGTTGTTGTTGTAATTCCAGCAAACTACGGACAGACACGGAAATTCGAAATTAGGATAGTTGATATGTTTATGAGAGAGTACATATATTGAATGGCAATAAAGTGGGCAGTGTAAATTTTATACACACAATAGATATTTTCTGTGTATCGGTTGTGCTTTGTTGTTTTGTGAAAATCCGGTGCCAGCTTTCTATATAATACCGCGTTTAAATACGTTCAATTCAACTGGATTTTACGACTGTGAGTATTGATCAATCGAAAAAATCATAAATTATCAGCCAAGTCAATTTTACAGCCGTTGCGTGCAAATGAAGTCCCGAGACCATTAAAAAGTCACGTGACAAATGAATACTTGCTCTTTTATTGAGCTTTAAAACCAAACGTCGCTCATCGCCCGCGATAAATATCAAACGTCATTTATATCAATGTTGGTTCGTGGTATTCGGTGATATTTTGTTATTACGATTCCACGTTGGAGCGATTAAACGATTAACACGTATTCCGTGTGGATGTAGCGTTGGAATGTAAAATCTGTTTAGTCTTTTAACAATAAATTACCAAAAATCGTAATGTTCAAGTACAATTATAATTAAAAACAAATTTGTTAAATTTTTTGAATGATTGAGGAACGCAACGTCTGATAAAAACATTAAACAATTTAAGTCCGTCTGTGGGTCTGAGATGTAAAAATAAGAACAAATGATAAATAAATTTAAAAAAAAAGCAATATTTTATATGTACATTCTATATATTGTCACGTGTTGTGGCTAAGAAGGAGCGAATTGATTAGTAATAAAGTATTTTAATAATTTGACAAGGTCACTTAAAACGAATTAAACTTGAGGATATTCTATAAATTACACAAATTTTCAATTTATAACTCGTAAATGAACACTTTATGCTGTGTAACACGTATTTAATTTATTAGAACATTTCATCCGATTATCGATAGTAGTATTTATTGCTTATTCATTTAGCCAGTTAGGTACTTCTATTGATTATTTTTCTCGATAATCATCGCTTTGCAATTCAAGACTGGCCACCCTGCGTCGTCTCGTAGCTCGCGGCCGACTTTACACTGAATCGAACCGTTAAACGCGACGACTGCACTCCCGCCGCGGCATGGTTCCGTATTTATATCCAAATGCTGGTATTTTCGTACTTTCTAGATTATTCTAGTATTTAGGGGAAAGTCCTTGTCGCTTCTCGGTTGTTTCTAGACGTTTCCTGAAGGTTTTAGATAATTCTAGATTCTTATAGGTCGTTCTTAAGCCTTGGATAGTGTTGTGACATATTACAAGGAATTAGGACAGTGCGTCATACCTTTAGATTGCCATTTCGTGACAATATGGTTACGTCCAGAGACCATTTACATGTATACTAGCTGTAACTCGTCAAAAATGACGGTACTTTTACATGTCGATTTATAAGGAATAAGTGTTTATTAATATATATAAAAAAAAGAAAAAAATTACTGTAAAAATAAGAAAAAAAGAAAAAAATGGAAAAAACTTAAATAAATTTTACTATAATGAAGTTACGGACGTAACATAAAGTTACGGGAACAGACAGACATACAGACAGCGAAATTATTATAATTGGGATTTTAAGAATACAAACACTGGATTTTGTCCACAGAACGATAATAATTAATTAAGATAAATCATAAATAACACGTACCTGTATAGAATTTTCAAAAATTTATTAATTGTGGATGTTCTTAGGGTGGAATCGTAAACGTTGCATTGTAAAGTGATCAGTTAAGCCAGCTAATACAGGTCATAAGCCCTGTTTCCACCCTACATATACGTTTCTTATATAAATAGCTTATAATTAATAAAAAAAAATTTTTACCTTCTCAAAACCACAGGGAGAATTTTTAAAACTTTTTTGATTTGATAAATATTATAAACAGTGTAATCACAATTTTTTTCATTTACTAATTTTTAATATAATAAAGAGATTAATTAATATCATTGTTTAAAATACTTCTGAATATTTTTTTACTGAAATAGAGAAAGTTATTTCTAAACTCGCAAAAAGCATAGTTTTTTTCCTTTTTATTTTTACAGTGTTAATCAAATTCATAAGTATTTTATCATTACTCGATAACTAACATTGGTAAAAATGCAGAAAAAAAGAAATTTATTAAAGTTTAAAAACGACTGGAAACTACAAACATAATTGATCTTTGTAAAGAAGGGTGCGTCGGCGCCGAAAGCGGGGGTTCGAGGCTCTTATCCTGACGGCGAACCTTTCCGTAGGGGTTGTTTTTTACTGCCCTACGTTGAGCCATTGTCTCTGTAGAAAGAAGATTGTAGTAGAAAAATTGTAATTTAATCGAATAATAAAAAAAAAAACAAAAAACAACAATTTTTTCTTCAAAAAATTATTATATATTATAAATTTTTCATGTGGATTGCTTGTAACACAAAGAGTTCTCGCAAAAATAAAAAGTAAGACTTTAGATACATTTTTTATAATAAAAAAACGCTCGTGTACCTAAGAACTTACCAATATTTTATAAATCATATTTCAATGGTAACAGGATTAATTTTTTATTACCATTTTGTTTTAAAAAATATAAATTGTACCGGCTACGAGGAATTTGAAAATTAATGTCTTTTATAATTTGACGAAATGTTTCGGATTCGCAGATTCATCAAATATTTGGAAAAATTATTAGCTTACTTTGAAAATACCTTTCATATGCCTGAAATGTTGAAAACGTAGGAGGAATACATTGGAAATAGACCGCATCATTGACTTTGGAATTCTATTGAAAAAAGCTACACCAGTTATATAACAAGTAAATCAATAACAAATTTGAAGATATGTTTTTATTTGCTTTCTTTGTATACATTAGTAATTAATGTCATGCAGTAACCAAATCTTAAAAGCCGATGTTTTAAAATTTAAAATAAATATCGAACGGCAAGTTCTTCAGAAGTTTTTGCGGCTTTTGCTTGTGAGTGACGTGATTATTAATTTAATGTGAGTGACGTGATTATTAATTTTTATCGAAATAATGACCAAATAATGTCGAAAATGATTTAATAACTGTATGGAGTATGGTCATGATTTGATAATGTGTAGTCAACTCAGATTTATGGAAATAAAGCCAAGAATTGGCAAAAAAGGAATGAAAGTAGACTGAATGCGATGCATTGACTAAGATTTCATAAAGATTTCCCACACTCACTGTGTGGGAAATCTTTGGTCGATAGAGTGAGAAATGAACAAATTATAAGTGAATGTAATGCTGGCCGTTGTGTGGTAGGTAGAATAACGAAAGAAGTGCTGAGATAGTTTGGTCATGTAGAACATATGAGTGAGGAAAGGATGGTTAAAAAAATATATGACGTGAGGGTTGAAGGCAACTTGATTAAAGGGCGTTCTCGAAAGACCTGGTACGATCAGATACTACAAATATTGGAGGATTGCCCTGTTAAAAGCCTCAATAACCGTAGAACGTGTAGGTATGAGAAGATGTATAAATGTAGTCGAAGCAAAAGTGATGTGTCAAGATAGAAAAATATGGCGTTCTATCATCTCTGTCTACCCCTGCGGAAAAACGTCGTGATGGTTAGTAAGTAGTTAGTTAGTTAGTTATCCGCTTTACGCAAATATTGAAAGTTTCAGAGTTCTACATAGTCGAAGTTTATAAAAAATCAGTTACAAAATTCCACCACAACAAACGACACACAGCAGACAAACAAAGAGAGTTCAATAAAGCATGTAAAAATTGAAAAAAACTTCTCGCGGAAGAGGAACCACCATCTTATACGATAGCAAGAAATGAGCTAGGCTCTGCGGGTGGCTAAAATGACCGTAGAGATTGATAAAACGTAAAAAAATAACTGTTATTGAAAAAAAAGGCTATTATCAGTTCTGCGAAGTGCAGTGAATAATAGTGCGAATCTAGAGAGATAATCGATCGATTATTGAATTGCACCCAGATTTTTTTTTTCAAAATAATAATAATAAATAAATAATAACAGCCGTGCTTAACCTCGGAAAATTAGGATTAAATCAGATTTTTTCCTACACATGCTATCCCAATGTGACGAAAAATCTTATTACACAAAATATATTAAAGTTGGCAGAACACAGACACAGTGTACGTCAACAGATAATCACGAATTATTATTTTTTTATTAAAATAAATATATTATTTTTGATATAAACAGCATTAACTTTTTGCTAGAACATAATTATAAATTAGAGAAGTTCACATTAGTGTGGTTTACACAATGTTTGTTAGTTTTCTCAAATGAATGAATTTTAATATCATTGAAAGATATAATATGAGTCATTAATTCATATTGTGCAGGTATTACAAAGTTAAAATAAAACGAATTGGTGATTTGTGTAATTGCTGTTGTATATTGTCTAGTAGCTGCTCATTTGTTCAGACTAAAAATAGTGGACAGTCCGATGTGTGAGTGGGGTTCAGAGGATGTGACTCTTGATCAAAAATATTTTGACTGCCCGTTTGCCTAAATCGAGGCTTAATTTCAACTCCCAGCCAATATTTATTATTTTCTTGCTATGAACTCACGTAATATGATTACTAAAATATCAAAATTTTTGTTAGAAAATGACATAAATATATAATTTATTATATATTGTAAAATGGCACAAATCGCTCTTTAAGAACGCAAAAAAGAAGAAGACGAAGAATAAACAAACTAATTGATTATTTATTTTTTGTAAAAATGTATGGGCCGTTCTTTTTGTTTTTTTAAAAGTTTCTTATTGATTGATAAGCAAGTTTTAGTAATATAATGGCGGACATTAGAATTGATTTAAGAGTATAAATAAGTATTCAGGAGAATAAATATTATTGTTTAGCGTATTGGTGTGCATTGTATTAAATCGAAAATTATGCGACATGTTAGAACTTGAAAACATTTGCTGCAGAAGTGGGATCAAAGATTTCGCAGAAACAAAAAAAAATACTAAGTTATGAATGCGTAATACCGTAATAATATGAGTCTATGCATGTTATAAAAGAGATGCATGGGATAAAAAGCATTTCAAAAATGCTTCGCTTTGTCACACATGTGGAAATAAAAACATTTGTTTTTAGTTGTACCCTTTTAATTTTCTGAGACGCGTTTCGCTTTATGAGGGCATTATCAATCTAAATATTTTATATTCAATAACTTGTATTTATATTTAAAGTATTAGAAAGAGATGCTATATAATTTAAAACATTGATTGATTCTGTAGAATCGTACAGAAAATAAAAAACCTTAATTAATTCTTAAAATTATAGATCATCTCTTTTTAATACTTTTAATATAAATATAAGTTGTTGAATGTAAAGTATTTAGATTGGTAATGCCCTCATAAGCCGAAACGCGTCTCATAAAATTAAAAAGGTAGAACTTAAAAACAATTGTTTTTATTTCCATGTGTATGATTATGGAGTTCTACAAACTTACATCTGAAACAATTAATAAGCTTCGCTTTGTACCTACCTGTCTAGATAAAAAGTCTTAGATTTTACCAACACCATCAAGGGTGTCTCGTGTAACTCTTTACATCTCAGTCAACGAAATATCTTCGTTGAAGCCATGAAACGTATAAACCTTTTAATTCTCCATTTATTTGCAGTCATTTTGGCTCGGATTTTTTTGGTCGGCACTAAAATGGTTAAAGTATGCTCGGACCGTAAATCTGCGAGTAATGCTGATAAATATAAAGAGAGAGGGAGAAGTGAGAGTGTAAAGAGAGAGCCACGCACTTATCTTACCGAGTGGAATTTTATTCTCTCCATTAAATGCGGTCGGTTTGAGCCACGGGCCGAAAGCAAATACGCTCATCAGGCAGTAAAGTGCACGAGAGTGGATACGTGATTCCTAGGATAAACTCTAGGCTGGCCTAAGTAATGTTAATCGAAGCCGGGTCTGCCGGGGGAGGAACAACCCCGGCCGATACGTGCGGGGAGGGGATGGCGCCCCACGGGGCCAGGTTGCACGGCACGTCATAAATGAGCTTTTTATTGTATTTCAAAAATTACTATTCATTATCATGGAAGCATTAGAAACTCTATAGCCAAAAATATAGTACAATAACTCACGCTACGATTCTCCCTCAAATTGATAATTGTTCCAGCATATTATTTATAAACAACGAAAGAGTGCTAAAGCAACTACAAAAATTACTAAACAAAACAACGCGTATAATGTTGAAATACAATAGAAGAACGAAAATAATAAATATATTGAATGAACTAAGACTAGAATCGGCGAATCAGGGAATAAAATATTATGTTTTGTACGAATATTAAAATTAGGTACGGCTTATTGCCAAAATACTTTAATAACAGAAATTAAATAAGGAAGGCATAAGACTTCAGAAGAAAAAAAACACTTCACAATATTGTTTGATGTACAAAGGACTCAAAATCTTCGATAGCTTACTGGAAGAACTTCAAAACACAGTGAATATAAATGAGTTTAAACTGGAGTGCAAAAATTTCATTATGAAAAACTTTTAAATACGAGTACCTAATGATTATGTATTACAAAATGTTTTATTAGCCCATATAACAAAAATATGGAACTAAATAAACAGTGAAATAAATAAATTAAGACGAATTAAAGAATTCTCACACAGACGAATCTTATGTGGAATCCTTTATTGGGTAACCACAGGGCTTATGACCTGGATTAGATGACTTAATTGATCACTTCAATAATGCAACGTTCACCGATTCCATCCTAAGAAAATCCACACACTATCAAAATTTTTAATGTTGTGCATATATTCCTTATCAAATGCTTGAAGCAACTCTCAATAAAAATTACTACTACCACATATAAGCCATCTATGGTAGTAGTAATTAGTATTCAGTATGGTAGGTTTTCTGGGCCACGTGCTCATTTTATTTAAAATAAATCCTGGATGAAGTCATCATTGTTCAGTTTGAAATTTTAATATGCACATTATGGTGATGCCTACCGCCAACTTGTGGAGTATGCAAATAGCTTTTGAAAGCGCCCCGGGTTCAAATGTTCATTTATTATGTACATTTGTGCACTTCATAAATTTCATTACCAATAAATACCATAACATCAAATCCTCTGTAGGTAACAGTTATTATAGTTAACAGTTGTTCGAACATGTAATAAATCCGTACCATACACCAAATTCGTAATGCTCCTACCCCTGAGTCGGGGACTATTGCGTGTTACGCGATAAACTTCCAACCCATGCTCTCTATACTTGTGCGGTGATTTTTTGTCGTGTAGAAATTGTTAATTTATTACATTGCATTAAATTTTATCTTTTGATAAATTCTGAACACATTCTGAAAAATGTTATCCCCCTAATTTTGATTTGCTACAGCATAAAAGACAACATTTTTCAAAAAACCTTTAAACATTATAACCTACAAAATAAGTATTCTTCAGGAATGCACAAAATGCACTTGAAAAACTTGAGAAGGAAAATTGTTTTTTCGAGAATATTTAAAAGAAACTGCGCATGAAGCGAAGGCAACCCTTCTTACTTGGAGTGACTTCCTTGTGTAAGGCAGCTGACTTGTCGAAGATATTAAGGAGATGAAAACATCAGCCGTGAGAGGATGTAATAGGAGTTGAGAGTGAATAGTTTGAGAGGAGAATAACACGGCCATTAGGCCTGTTTGCAGAGAAAACACACCGAAGCCGGCGGAAGGTCCGGAAGATAACTCGAGAGGTGAGGCGGGTGGTTATCTACACATTAAGCTGACGCCCGGATTGCCTGGAAATCTATATTTTTCTCAAAATTTATCTAACGTTTACAAAAATATTTATATTTAAAAAGAAACGTTATAAATATATTATTTTTAATATTTAAGGCGTTAACTTTGCGGTCAAACATTTTAACAAAATTTTATTAATGTTAGTATAAAACCACTAAAAATTACTTTTTTGTCTACCGGTTTCGAGGCGTAACCCGTCTCTTTGTCAGGACAATCACTACACTAGCATGTAAATATCACTACACACTACAATCGTAGAATTATTAACATACTTACACCTTCACAAAATACTCATCACGTGCATGTTACCGTACATATAAATCTTCTCGAAAAATTGTATTCTCCTGATCTTATTAATTTCTTAATTGTCGTTATCTCTTTTATAAATAATTTGTCCATGTTTTTACCCAACTAATTTTTCTATATAAGTTATGACCTTAAAAATCAATATCCTGCATATTGATCTTCGTGAAGATATTTCCATAAAAATCAATATTCAAAGATCAAGAATTATGTAATAATATTTTCGCCATTTTGTAACTTACGACTATCCTGCACTTTTTATGATACGAAATAATTTCGTAGTTATTATGAATTATTTTTAATTTATATCAAATTTTCTTTTTATTGTGTTTCGTAGTACACATATGAAATACTTATCATATCGATATTCTTACAATTTTCGAACAAAGCTAAATGTTTGTGCTTTGAAAATAGAAGGAACTCTCTCTACCTAAGAACCTACATATTATGATGTATTTAAACTGTCTAGATAATATATATTACATAAAATTACTCACTGAAATACAGGGTGTCTTGTGGCTAGTAGCAATGACTTCGAGGCAGTCTACTTCATTTAAATTTGAATAGAAAATATTCTTTACACTTTGGGTGAAATGTCGACAGCTACGCAGGTAAGCAAGATCAAAGTTTGTCTTTTTTTTTAAAAATATTTCTGACATATTTTCTGTAAAATGTGTTACTACGGTATATGGAATACTAAAATTTTATTCATTTCGCTTTAATATAAGTCAAATAAAATGAGAAAAACCTCACAAAAAGTAGTTTTCGAATTTCTGCAAGGTTTTAATAATTTTATTTGACGTACCAAAGCAATTTTTTTTTAATATTCTATATAAGTTACTGTAGTAACGAAAGTCCAACGTTTTTCCCGAAAGAAGATTCCCCGAAGTTTTTGATAATAGCGATGATACATCTTGTATATATATTTTTTCGTATAATTGTGTAGTTCTTTTATTCCACGTGCTATTACGGAGTATGAACATGGACATTAGAGAAAAGGAAACGTTGAAATATGGTGCTAGAGATGCGTGCTTAGAATCTTTTGGACAATGCACGCTTTAATTTTGTTGCAACTAAAGATTTGTCATAGGCTGTCTACGATCCGCCGAAGAAGCATCCTCCGATTCTTCTGACACTACCCGACAAGAAGAATTATCCTCTTTTTCTGGTCTTCTTTATGTTTGATAGCCTGGAAAAACGCAGGAAATAAGAGGCCGATCTGCGAATTGATGATCTGACCAGATCTATGGTGCTACTGGTTATCCTAGCCATCTGAACAGCGGGCCACAGTGAGTAGAAGAAAAAAATTGTTAAAGAAATCAGTAAACAACAACTTGTGGGTCACGGTCACCAATAAGGAGAACTGACTGGATTAGAAGTAGTCTATAATTAAGGCGTTCGAATGCTGATACATGGGTTTTTTTTTTTTTTTTTTTTTACAGTTTTAATTTATTTTTTAAAAATATTTATTACATTGAACATATGCCAAACTGCACAGCAGTTTTACAGCATGGTTGCCTTCAATATTTGACAATAATTTTTATTTTATAATGAAGATAGTAGGTTATTATCGAGTGTTGCATATTTTTTTACAAGTGATACATGATATGTAATTATAAATTAATGTATGATTAGGTTCATAGCTTTAATATATATTCTTTTAGCTTGTACTTTTTTGAAGCCAATGGAGTTTTTTTGTCTTGCATCATCTCAAAGAATTTTTTATCTAATTTATTAAAGATTCTTGGCACAATATATTCTCTTTTCCTTTCGCCATACACGTTTTTAGTGATTGGTATTCTCATTGTTCGTCCTGTCGATCTGGTTGCATAGTTATGGTGCGTGTCAGTGTGTATATTAATATTATTTATCATTTCTTCTAGTATTATATTATATTTTACTTTTTGGTCAATTTTACATTCCTAGAAATCAAGATATTACAGAAATAATCTTCTCTATCTTCTAGCGATAGTCCGGTTATCGGCGATCATGTTGTCGATCATAATCTAGCTAGCGGCAGCTTAAAATAGCTGAGCCGGGGATTTCCCGAATCATTGCCTGGTTTTTCAGTCAGAAGGTCTTTCGTCTTCCAGGACCTCTTCTGCTCGCAAGTTTGCCCTGAATCATGCGATGCAGAATCTGGTACTTCTCTGGATGTCTCTTTTTGTGGCCAAAATTTTGAGATTTCTGGGTTTCGACCGTTTTCTTATTTTTTTTATTTTATTTTATTTTAAATAATACACTAATAGAATACTAGATACAAAATATATAAAAAATAATCATTTATTTCGTATTCAACTATTAGTCTTCGGCCTGCTCAAGCAACACGCGTATGTTTAATGTACTAATGCACGAATTGACTTGTCCTGCACAGCGATAGACTTGTACAGTACACGCAGTGAACAAGTGAACAAAATAAAAGTGCTAATATAATAATCACTGATACACAGTAAAAATAACATCGCAAAGTTACGGACGAATGTGACGGTTGTTACGCATAAGATCTGCGATTGCCGATTTTCACTTAATACAAATTTGTATTTGCGCGTGTAAGTGAGTATGTTTATATGTGTGTGTGCATGCTCGCGCGCATGTGTGAGGGGAAACGTGTCACCGCGCAAGTTTTTCCCCGACGTAGTTAGTAAACTGTTAAATGCATTGTTATTTGTAATCCTATCAATTTGACTTATTTTTAGAAGTCATTTGTAGATCCGTATAAGAAATGCTTCGAGTCGCTACAGCATTGTTTCAGTGAGTGTCCAGGTTTCCATTTCATATAAAATAACAGAGAACATATAGCATCACATTTATATCATTCTCATCGCATGTATATATTCTCACGGCGATAATATTAAAAAAAAATGATGTCACTCATTTTTCAGTTGACATTATTAAATAAAAATATGCCTGTGACTTTTATAGCATGTTTATAATATGAATATTTCAGAAACGATTACCAGAGTAACAAAAAACCCCTTTCACGTCACATTACCATCACCCTTGTTAGTCTGCTGTCAATCAAAGTATTATGGAAGATTTGAAGTGGTACGAAAACAGGAAGAAGCACCCCCCTCCGCACAGTATAAACATAGTTACAGTAGACTTGTGTAAATGGTAAATGGATAAGAAACGTGTATCGCAGCCGTATTTAACCGTGTTTTATCTCCACCCCCACCCTTAAGGACGCACCGGCGAGCATTACCGTAGGAATTGCCCGAGACTTGTATTGATCAAACAATACACGTAAGGCGCAACCCCACGGAATTTGTTTTGCCTCACATATTAAAGTATTGCTTCCCTTCGTGTTCTTTACAACGATGATAAGAAGAAGGGCCAAATTTCGAGACGTGATCTTTGAATGGCTTCATTTAAGTTGGATTGATTATGATGGTTTTTTTACGGCTTTGAATATTGTGTGGTCATGCTTGCGTGGTTTTTACCATTGCGTTGGATCGTTCGTGCTTGGTGGTTTGACTTTGTATAGGCAGATTCGTGTGAGAGAAATAATTGATCAAAAGATGTAGGTGAATAATAAGTAATTTTATTCACGGATATTGCATTATTCTCAGTTTATATTTATTACACAATTTCGACTACAATAATAATACTAAAGAGAGTGACAAGTGCGTTGTTCACTTGACCGGGGCGGGCAACGGAATGGCCTGCCATGGTCGCCGGCCGTCTTTTCGCTCCCCAGTGTAGCTAGGATGTGGCGTGCGGCATAGTTTTAAAGGAAAAAATGCCTAAAAATAAAATAGATATACAATTAGGCAAGGTAGTCGAATATAAAATAATTTTATAACAATGTACGGTAGCCTTAAATTCGGCAATGTGGCATAACTTCACTTCGGACGACCAATTCCCATATACTCTATAAGTATAGATATATTTTTAAGCAAATTTTTTGAGCAAAATTAGTAGTATGCACCGCTTAACAAGGTTATATTTAAATAGTTATCATATTTTTAATGAAAAAAAATAAATTATTGTGTGGATGCAATTTTAGAACATATTTAAATCAAACTGTATGGATCAATTTTGAAAGATATAGATAAGAAAATCTATCAATCTAAGAAATATTGCTAAACACCGGAAGGCGAACCCGAAATTAATTTATTTCTGTATTATATCTAATTCATTAATCTATTTGTTTATAATATAATACAAATATTATTTAATTATTCTTTGAAGAACGCTACTAGAGACGTCAAAGACAATTCATATTGACTGTTGCCAGATTGAAAATATAGAATAACATTGGAGATCTATGTTAGCAATATTTTTGTAAATTTATCGTCTAGCCTGGTTTAAATGAGTATCGTTAGGTAGCCATTTTGCTGTACTCTCATTAGAATAAATTGAAAATTGTGTTATTAAATAAATTTAAATTTTATTTTCTCAGAACATTCCTCCCCTTTCAACATCGCAACCTGCATCAAATGCTCTTAGGTAATTATAGTACAGATTAGGAAACCAAGTCAAAATTTACTGCTTTTATATCATGACCACGACGTTTACGTTTAAGAGAAGCATTTTAATAATCTTTGTAATTAGATCATAGCTCCCCTCTACATTAATGATATTTTAATGACAGAAATGTTTTATTTGTTTCTTAAGTAATTTTATCATTATATTACAAAATACAATTACAAAGTTGATGTCTCATCTAATTAGTGAGTATATCAACAATTTATAATAATTATGAAAATATCGAAATGAATTTAGACAAAGATTTATCATTATATTAGCCCCAAAGAAAACTAGAATGTAGGTAATAGTGGTCAAATATGACAAATTAGGTCAATCGAGATTTTATTTGACTTGTGATTCTGGGAATACAAATATTTTTTTCATTCTGTTTTTGGTAAAACGATAAAAACATTACCAAGATCGAATTTTTAATGACAGAGAATAATTTAATAGTAATCCAAATTGGGAATGAAAAATGATAATGGAAACGATCCCTGTAATGATTCTTTTGAATTTGAATGCATGTAATGCATAATGGCTTTTTTGCATTAGTACAGAACTAGGTACCATTATGAATCGCTTACAAACTAAACATTTTACGGAATTGACAACAAATTCCATTCTCATTTTTCCAATTTTCGTAAATACCGTGTTTCAACATTTAATTCAAAATATTTTAGTAATTCAGAACACAAATTCAAATTGTTTTTGCACCCTTAACATATTCACAGAATGTCGTAAAATATGTCATCATATGTAATAAACTAATGAATTGAATATATGTCTGAAAACGCATATAAAAATAATGTAATAATATTTTTTCCCCAGTCATCTTTTAAACAAAGTGAATTTTTATCAAAAAAGCTTTTCAAAGCTTGTATTGCGGCTGGCAAAAACTCGGATATCCGGTGTATTTCAATAAATGTCCATCGACAATTTGTATTTAGTATGACAGAAGATTGATTGATTATGATAACAATACGTTGGTTTTTTTACAAGGTTGTATGAAAGTTATTTGATTTTGAATTATTTATTTATAGAATTTTTATTGATTTACATACTCTCAACTTATTTTACAAAAAACTATGTGAATTTATTAACTCGCACACCAGGCTTGAAATAAAAATACAAAATCGACAAATTTTACCTCCAATAAGCCGTCGTACAGAACACAACATATTTTTTGTTGCATTGTTCAATTTTTTTTTGGTTGCTAAACTTACATTTATCAGATTTACAAAATGTAAGTTACTGGATGGAACCAATCAGATATGCGATAGTTTTAATTTAAGCGTTTCTTTAATCATTTCATTTTGGACAATGCGTATTAGGAGAAACGAACGCGTGGGTTTTTTACAATTCGAGCTGATCTCTTGAAGGGCAGCCGGGCAAAGGAAGCGAGGGTTGGACAGAGACTTAGCCCCGGGAGGCAGCGGGAGCCGTCGGGATTACACCCCTAAGCCGCCGGAATAATTCCCGCTAAACGTCGGGAAGGATGGCATTCAGGAGAGACGTGATAAACTGATGGATCGGCATTAGGGATGGGACGGATAACGAATAACACTATGATTGCTGCAGGAAAAGCGTTAGGGTAGCAGCTAGCGGCTTTTGATACCGATTTGTTATGTCAAACGAATATGCTTTAGATCTACAAAGGATTTCAGAAGAAGCGTTTGGCAAGATTCGTGATATTTACGTGGCGAAGCCGTTCAATCGAGATCGCGAAATTAATGACAAATCCTCTAGTGATGGTAAACAAAAAGAGAATATCGTAGTTTTTTAACATTGTACTCAAGAATAAGTAGCATAATAATTAAAAACGTTTTACAATAATAAAGTTTACGCTATTTTTTTATGCTGTGAAAATAGAGTACGGTTCATAGGCAAGTTTGCAGTACATTCAATCGATCTGCCTTGTGAATTAACAATTATCATTAGGAGTTAAAGCGATGAGTGACATAAACTATAAATCATATTTTTTATATTGTCGAGTGCGTAGTTTAAGGGGTCGATCCGTACTATCGGGCCGCTATCTGCTCTCGCTCAAGTAAAATCGCGTGACGTTCACACTAGTAAGCCAATTTTGATCACACTTTTTCGATCAGTTTGCTCTGATCTGCGTTGAAAGTCATATATTGCACAATTATTCATCATGATTATTTTAATTAGGTTCACTTTGTTAATTTTTTTCCGAAAAGATATTTCATTTGGCTATGGAAGAATTAGCTGTAATAGCCATTCAAAAAATATTTATAATAAATAATGCATTAATTTTATTTAATTTTTCATAATTCCATGTTTTTTGTATACCCATTATAACACATATTAAGTAATGTTACTAACATTTAATTAACGTTATGCACTCAAGATTTGAACATGAATCACCGAAGATGAACTTACACTATAGGTAGAATTTTTTTCATTTAAAAAAGACAATCGTATATTTATGTGTAAGCCGTGTGTACGAGGCACATTGTTTCGTTGTCTTGAAGTTTGTACCCGTAAATACCAACACAAGTAGAGTTCTTTTCAATTAATAATTAATATAAATTAACTTTGTTTAAACCACTTATTTATTGAAAAAAATCAACATGTATCAAAGCCAATGGCTTCTTCATCAGGAAAACAAAAATAATATTTAAAAATCGAAGTATAGATCAAAATATTAAAAAGTTATATATGGAAAATAATAATATAAAGTACCTAATTAATATGAAAATAAATTTAAAAGATAACTATTTGCAAAAAGGAATATTATAAATAATCAGGTCCTTTTTGCAAATAGTTATCTTTTAAATTTATTTTCATATTAATTAGGTACTTTATATTATTATTTTCCATATATAACTTTTTAATATTTTGATCTATACTTCGATTTTTAAATATTATTTTTGTTTTCCTGATGAAGAAGTCATTGGCTTTGAAACATGTTGATTTTTTTCAATAAATAAGTGGTTTAAACAAAGTTAATTTATATTAATTATGATTATGTTACCAAAAAATAAATTTGCTACATTTGAAGAAGAAGAGTTCTTTTCATTTAAGAAAGACAATCGAATAAATATTTGTACCTAAGCTGCGCGTACGAGGCACATTGTTTCGTTGCCTTGGTGTTTATACCCGTAAATACCAACACAACGAGACAATGTGCGTTGTACGCACGGCTCACACATATCTACTAATTCTTAGATACTATACTGGAGCTTGATCGGACCGGAATCGGGGCTGGACTGGAGCGGATACTAGTGTGAATGGCTTCATTATCCACTGTGTGTTTATTAATATTTGCGAAAGGGAACCGAGGGAGGACCGGGAGCGGTCCGACAGAGTCAATCGACCCTTACCATACCGGGGCCAAAGAACCATCTAGTATTTTAACTGATGGTCATTATTTTCCGTTTAAACATTCTTTTCTAGCAAGTTCCACTTCTCTTAGTTTTGGAATATCTTTAGTTAAATAATCAGAAATCCTTAGTTCTTAATTTTATTCAATACAATTAAACGTAGTAACACTTCGAATAGAAATTGCTATAAAAATTTGCAAAATAACTAAACTATATTAACCCTACGTAAGTATAAAGTAGATTATAGAATTATCATTTTCGATATTTATTTACATGGTTAGTTTTAAAACTTAGTATATCTCGGTCAGTAAAATATACAGAATACTTAAAAATAAAACAAAATTTATATTAATTTTTAATATTTTAATATATATTGAGGGTGGAAAGCCAAAGGGCGTTATTGATTATTTCGAACTTAATAGGAGAGAGAAATAATGTTACGTCAAAATGATTTTGTCAATATTTTTTATTATTAATAAACGATTTCCATATGTGTTTTGGATTAAAAAATATGAAAATCATTTAATAATAAAAGAAACATTGAAAAAATCACATTGACTGATCTTTCTTTTGCTCTCCTATTAAGTCCGAAATAATCACTAACGCCCTTTTGGCTTCTCACCCTCAATATATAATATACAGTCAAAGTAAACAATGTTTCTGTACACAAATTCTTAATCGCTTGATACAATATATGTGGGTATAAAAGCAAAGGCAGCAGTATCCAAAAAAAATAAAATTGAATGCAGTCATCGAGGGTAACCAATTTATAATATACTGAATTTGAGATTTTATAGGAAACATAGTATATAAATTTAAAGGAAATGATTTTGGAAGGGATAGATGCATAAAATTTAGAATTCAGTACATTTTTAATCACTAATTCTAGGTGACTGCATATTTTTTTTTATATTCCACGTGTGATCAATAAATAATTTCTGGAAGCTCAAATCTAATCTGTGATTATCTTGTATATGCCTTCTTTGGCTACGGAGATCGAACCCTCAACCTGCGAATCTGGTGGACGAATCCAGGCGTCCGTTTATCAAAGTATTAAAAATATTGTTTTTAATTTATTTTCTTGAGAATTTCATAATAATTCAGATCATTTTTGTGAAACTCGAACATTAGTAAAACAAAAATATATATTTTTTGGAAAACGTAGTAATCCTCATCTTTTAAAACACTCATTGTTCGAAATTACAATGAAATTAAAAGAATCCCTTATGTTAAGATTTTTACCTTTCCTTCTCTATTCTTCGGATGTAAATAGATAAATGTATAAATCAAGTGTAAACGGAGGGGGGCTAATGATGATGGATGTCCATATGAAATACACTGTCATCAATATCAATCAATCTGAAATGCTCTTTTAGACCACAACTCATTCGTTTAATTTCATTCGCATTATTTACTATTTAAAGATGCTGATAAGACTCTGTCCGTAGTGTAGGGGTCATATGTAGGGTATAAAAGTAAAGACAGCAATATCCAAAAAAAATGAATGTTATCATCGAGGATTCTATAATAAAATAAATCTAGAATTAAGTAAATTAGTTAGTACGTAATCCTCGGTAACTGCACCCACAACATTTATTTATTTTTTGGATATTGGTGCCTTTGCTTTTGTACCCCTCATATTTGAATCCCGAGCCATCATATAAAAAGACTTCTTCTGTGTATAGTTTTCTGGGATCCTGCAGCGCCGGATAAATCAATAAATCAAATAGACGATCCGCACAGTCCGACATCCGTTAGTAGATATATAAAACACTACAAGAAGACACACACCTTGCTTTCGACACGGTACTGCAATCCAGTATTTAACATAACACAAACTTGGAGACACCCTGACTTCGGTACGGTATTGCAAGGTAATACTTAACCTACACTTCAACACTCACTCATCACATCAGCCCTGATGATGGACCCTGCAATGGGATCCGAAACGTTGGCCAGAGAGGTCACACACACACGGCAGAATATCCCAGAAAACTATACACAGAAGATTCTGAACGGCCGTGAAAACCTAAGGACATTTTTAAAAAGACTTCTATAATTTATCTTAATTAAATAGTCGACTCTCTGTGGATAAATCCAACAATTGTGTTTTCAAAACATAAAAATAAAAATATTGTTATGTGATTAATGATTGTTTTATAAATTTCAATTTTTTAAAATCTGTCAGTATAAAAATAAAAAAACAATATTATGATAAAGGGTACGGGTAAATAAATGACTTCAAATATCAAAAATTATTTGAAAAGTTTTTATTAATATTAAAACCATTTTTTAATACAGCATCTAAACCAAAACCTAACAAATAAAAATATTTGTCTTTGTATTTGTAAGATTTAAAAAAAAAGAATGTTGTGTCTGTCTTCATTTATCTGAACAACGTTATGGTAAAAGCTTACGTCACTCAAAATTTAGAACACCCAGTTTTAAACTGTTGACATACAAAGTAATTCGGCGCTCGGTTATATAGTTTTAATTCTTTGGGTGCCTGTCAACACTCTGTTGCTGTCACAGATTGAAAATAAAAATGTTTTTAATTTGGCGTTTACATTTTTTAATAGAGTTATAAAAATGCGATTTTAAGAATTTTTCATTTTTTTATTTTAAATCAACAAAATGGATTAGAATGACAGGAAGGCCCCCGCAGTCCAGTAAACATTACACTTCCTTCTCACACCGAGTGTTGCGGGTTCATTTCCCGGTGAGGTCACGATTCATCTATCTGATTTTCTTAAGAACTGGTGTTTTTGAAATAAATTTCACTAGTAATTAGGTTTCATGGATAATGGATAATAATTCATGGATAAAAAACGAGGTAAATAAAAACAATTCGTACATGTACTTATGAATTCGCGGTAGAGTTAAACTTAAAAAATAAAATAAAGACGAAATTGATCATTGTCGATTATTTTATTGGATTTCATGAAAACAATTGAAACTCATACTTACAAGAATGTAACCTCGAATATTTAAAATAATTGTGGCAAAAACTTTCTTAAAAAATGATCTGATAGTTGATAATATTTAAATATTAGATTCGGTTAGTCTTTAGATCTGGTATCACATTTCTGCTACGCTGTGTGCATAGCTTCCGTTTTAATCAATTATCCTAGATGCGTCAAAATAAAAATAACTTCAAAAAGAACATAAATAAATACTATAATACACGCCATTGTCACACCGAATTTTTGAATTAACCTAAAGTTTGAAAACTAGGTCTTAAACAACAAAATGTTCCCGGGTTGTTCGTGTAGTAAATGTTTTAACTTAAAACGTAATAGTTAACGATGATGAATGTTTTTCGCATCGCCCAAACCTTAATTTAAAAAAAAACTATACGGGCACATGCTACAATATTTTAATTTTTTTTGAGTTTATAAAGTGTTTTTGAAAATAAAGATAAATGTGTTCTTGTAATATCATGTGAACAATTCTTCCAGTTGTGCAATGCCAATATCAATAAAAATATTCAGTTTTTAATTATTTATTTATTAATATGGAGTGTTCATAACTTCATAATTTCAATAACACAACAATATCTTGAATTATTTTAATTGGAACTCAATTACGACATAATCAAATCCCAAAAAGGCTAAGCTAACCAACAGTGAGGGAGGCAATAAACAATAAACAAAAAAGTGGGAAACGAAATAAGCGATGAAAAATAATAAGACATAATAATAAATAGAAATAACTTTTAAACCAACACTCTTCCAAATAACGCATTCTTGACAGTATTTGAACTCAAATTGAATTTATCAATACTTATGCGGTTCACTAGCTCGTTACGAGACCTACTTGCTCGTAAAATTAAGGTGTTCCCCTGCGATCTCATATGATATTTCGGAATTGAAAAAGAATGCGATTGTCGTGTTAAATTATAGGGATTCTGATGCTAATCTTTTCCAGTAAACATGAACAGTTAGTTTTGCCAGAGATTAATTTTATTAAAAACATGTCGGAATATTCTCTTCTAAGTTTCAACTGGTGTACGAGAGGTATTGGATGTTGGAAATTGTTTTCTATTCAAGAACTTTAAGATAATTCTTTGGTATCAAGTTTTCTCTTAAATATATCGATGAAGTTAAATTTTTGCATCTGTATATAAAAACAATTACATTCTTTCCTTATCTGAAAAATACATCAAAGATGTGCTTGTTAGTCTAGCGCCCATGATACTCTCCTAGTGATCCACTGGTCGGGTCTCATTTTTGAGACCAGCATTTAGGCATATTCTCAAAGCACAGGAGTTTAGCTTAGTTTGTAAATAGTAAGAATATTGATGTGATACGTACTCGACGCATGTGAATTTAAATAAAATGAAAAATAATAAAATTATGTCACATTTATTAACATTAATTACGCCGTTTTTAAAATATCCCATTACTATTTTCGTATCAATAACATACACAAGGGTTATAAAAGCAAAGACAGAAATATACAAAAAATTATAAAAAAATGTTTTGGATGCAGTTACCGAGGATTATTATTTTGAATGTACTGAATACAAGATTTTATAGGTAATATCCCTATATCCCTTCCAAAATCATGTTTCCAAATAAGTACTAAAAGATAAAAAACAAAGACAAAGTAAAGGTAGTAATATCAACTTCAACCAATCATCCCCCAAGTATGTACCACGTGATAAAATGACCGCTTTATACAAAAGTACACAACACACAATACATGCACACAAAAAATAATTTTTTCATTGAACAAGAAATCATAATATCAAAAACATGGACCTCTTACGTGCTATACCTAATATCATGCACTTTGAAATTCGCTCCGTTTATTAAGGTTTTAAAGTTTTTATGTGTGTTTCATGAAGGTATGTAAGTGTATGTGTATTGTATGTGGCAGTGAAGAAACGTAATTGTATATATTTAAATACATCCATTTTACTTCCTCTCTTTACGTTGGCTGAATTTTTAAAAGAAAGTGTGAAAAAATAAGTAATTATTAAAATAAAAACTTCTCTCACGGCTCCTAGCGTTGCCTCGGCGAACTGATTTTTGCTAAAAGCTTTCGCTCGGAGCCGCTCGAGGAAACTCGATATATTTGTTGCGAAACCTAATCCCCGCGTAAACACACTTTGGGCTCTTAGTTAAAAATCGATGGGTCCCCCCCGGCCGGCGATGATGCATCGCATTATTTTGTCGCGGACTGCAGCGCCGGTCCGGCAGGTTGCGCGTCACGCGCCCTCATTGTCCTGGCTCCCATCCATCATGGCCGGCCTCCGGGAATACGGGCTGGCGGGAGTAATGCAGGATGGATCGATTTACAAAACTTCTTCCCTTTCGGTTTCCGTTTTAATAACGCTGCAATATCAAACTAATCGTATTTTATATTTCTTTCATTATGATAAATTATAGAAATCTCACAGAGCGAAGCTTTTTATATGGGAAACGTGTATGGAAGTCTTTATAGGGTGGCCACAGGGCTAGTGAACTTTAATAGCTGGCTAAAGTGACAATTTTACACAATACAAGGTTTATCAATTCCACCATTAGAATATACACATATACACCACAAAATACGCATATTTTGTTCTTTATCTGTTTTCTGTCAAATATTTAAAGGGAGTATCATATCTATGGTCAAATATTAGTAATTCCCACGACAATACATCGATATCGTCGCTGGTAACGATACCTGTATATTTTAAAGTTGAGTATAAGCAGTATTCTTTTTAATATGTAATATATGAATATCATATATCTACCTACACTAGAATATGCCTGAAAATTATTATTTTTTAATTTTTTAATTCCAATTATAGAAATATTTTTAAAATATATTTCAGTTTATTTATACTAAATTTATCAAAATGACTTATTGTTACTCAATTTTTGTGTTTTTTTAGGAATATTAATTTTAGTATTTAAACTTTGATTTCCACTGACACATTCAACATGGAACCGAAAATTTAATTAGATTATTATTTATTATTATTAAAAAAGGGATTTGTGCCCAAATTCACAAGGATATTTGTGTAAAGAAACGAACGCCCATTTTGGGCCCTTCCAAAGCAAGGTGTTTATTATGAAAAGGATAGATTGCATCATTTTTGATTATTAAATTTTTTTGAGTTTGAAAATTAGATTTTTCAAGAAAAAGTTAAGTAATCTCAAAAAATAATAATGAGCCTTTATTGCACCAATAACCAAAACAAAGTTGACTTTTAAGAATTTACTTTATAAAGAAGAGTTATGAATCTCACCCACACAATTTATGGAAAATATGTTTTTTAATTAATTATTATTTTTCCCGAAATAAAAAATAAGGAATTAATCAATCTGTTAGTGGATATAAAAGTGCGTCGGGTGCCTGGGGTGATGTGGGTTTGTAATAATTATTTGGGGCTGATGCGTACTACCTCTAATGAAATACACACCCTCATTTTCATCATTCGAAAAAGCAAAACAGTGAATAGTTTCATTCCCACAGGCAAATATGCGATTAATTTTGACATTATTTATTATCAGAATTATTGTTGCCATAGAAACTGTATTTTCATGTTACATTATCTCCTGGGTATAAAAACGGTGTTTGTGTATGTTTTGTATGTGAATATACGAGTTTATATGGAATCGTACTTACCTCTCTTCATTCAATTACATTCTTAGTGATAGGTAAAAAGTATGGGTATGTAGGTGGTGTAGTGCAATATGATTTATATTATTTTGATCTATACAAAAAGAAGGATAGAAGGGTATAGAAAAGGCATCCAGCAGTGAAGAGAAGTAGAGAAGAGAGAAGAAGAAGAACGTACAAAATTTATTATGGATTTTGTTATAAATATTATAATACTTGTGATAAGTATTTAAAAAAAAGATTTGTTTTCTTATCAAATTTAATAAAACTTGTGGTAAAATCTATTGTCATTTACATCTATTTCACAAGGTATATTGATGCTTTATTAGGTTTATTTCTGAGGTGAAATCTGTTGATTTATATTTTAAAACTAATCATCACACCATTTCTCCGCAGACGTATGTAGAGAAGATAAAATGCTACACTTTTCTGTCCTGGCATTTAAGTCCTGCTTCATTCATTTTCATTTTAAAGATCTAACCTAGAATCAGCAAAGCAGTGTCTCAAACAATAAAATTATTGTGTCATAAATGGAACAATGAAAATTATTACTTTTGCAAAACTTTGCACAATATCAGTGAACTCATTTCACGTGCTACGGTGCTCTGCACCAATACACCAGTCAGCCTCTTAACTGCCATATACTGTTTACGGAAAGCGACTTAATGCCGGGATAATGCCGGGAAGGAGCTAACAGATTCCCGGTGGCGTGAGAAATGAATCATCTCTCCCGGCTACAAACCGCTTTTATAGCCCGCGAGGGATTTAGTTTCATAAAGGGTGAGAGTCGACCGAAGCTAGGACGCAATTTGGTCACCACCGGAAACTTTAGAAAACAACTAAACAAGTACATTCGTCTGCACTTTCGGATAAGTACTTACTCGAACGCCACACAACCGGAGCCGTAAATACGGGCTGTGTTTTGTGCTTAACAAGGATGAAAAATTGAAGGGTGAGGAGACTGAGAGGAGTTTTTTGCTTAATTTTCGCTATACTCGATTTATTTTTCTACGCAGTAGCGAATTTTTTATCACCGTTTAATCGTATTTTATAAAATGATAAAATGATACCTACACGTGATTTAAAAATACAAAAAATCGTTATATAAAATATATTTATTAAATAAAAGCGCATCAGTACACCAGCAATCAATTATGACAGATGCTGAAAAGTGATTAAAATAAATTTGTGAGTCATAATGGTCTCACATCAAAGATCGCTAACAAATTTCACATTTAAATCAGCATTGAGTCTTGTAAAATATTTTCCTGGGATCGTGACGGGTCGTGATCGGCTGGTAAACAAATCAAACATATGAAATTAATTAAATTTTGTAATTTTTACTAAGTCACTGGACGCGAATTTAATTGGAGCACAATGAAAATTAATTTCGCACCTATATGGAACACTTTATATTCGTCATTCCAGGATATTCGCAAGTCCGTGGTCGCACTTATTCACTATTGGATGCTCGGTAGGAATTATCTTAATTTATTGTCGCTGGTCGCTTGCTTATCTCGCCGCTGGTTTCTATGAAATTGCCTCTGTGTAATCGCTGAAATGTCAAAACATGACTTCGGTTTTGATGGCGTCATTCTCGGTTACATATATTTTTGGATTTACAGACGTTTCTAAAATCTAGTAGTTTATTCTAGATCCTTTCAGCAAATTCCAATTTACTGTAAAATGTTTAGAGGGCTGTGAAATCCTCGATTACGTGTATTTTTTTTCACAATCTCGTGACAATATTAAGTATGCAACTCTATCCATTATTTTACTCACATAAACCATTTCAATATATTTTTATTTTATTGAAAACGAAATACAAAAATTACTAGTACTGAAAGATAAAGCTATGAGAAGAATATTGAAAATAAATTGAATAGAACTACCATTGAAGAAGTTTTAATATCAAAAAGCAATGACGTAGTGAAGATTTTTAATAACGTGCTAGAGGAAATAAGAAAGGCAAAAAAATATCTTAATTTAAATCGTTATTATATATAAAATAATACAAAGGTGTTGTGTAAATTTTAGATACGTAATAGATTGATAAATATTGTGTTTATAATAGTGTTTCTATCTATGTTTTTTTCAAGAATACATACATGACGTGTCTGAATGTGATTATCTGTCGATATTTCAGGTTTTCACGGCCGTTCAGAAATTTCTGTATATAATTTTCTTCGAGTTTCTGCTAGTGGTATTCTGGGATAGTGCTAATGACATCAGTCCTGATAATGGACCCTGCAATAGCATCCGAAAAATCGGCCATAGAGGTCAGATATACATGGCAGAATATCCCAGATAAATTTAATAATTGATGGCTGAGTTTATTATAGAAGTCAGTTATTAGTGTATTGTATTTTATCAAAATCATATTGATTTTAAAATCTCGGTTTTGGCTTAAAAACAGTTGAAAAACGTTTGTCTAAATTTCGTCTGTTGAATAGTGATGTTTTTGTTTCTAATCCTCTCATATGTTGGTATATATTAATGCACGCAACATTATATGAATAATAAAAAAAGTCGAAATTGTACATGTTTTAGATTTACTTGTTCCAAACGTTGTCTAGTTTCAAGTGTTTAAAGATTTATTCTATTTCATTGATATCATAGTTTAGAATGAATGTAGGATTCGATAAAATAGGTGCCGCCTTAATCTGGGTTTTGCACTAGTGAGGTAGATCATTATAACATTATTGATCCGAACGATTTATTCAAGGTGACTCTTTTGGACTGAAAACGAAATTAAACAGCCGGAGACGGGGCCCCGATGACAAACCCCGGGCCAGCAAACCTGAAGGCGGCAACGATAGCGATGTTGCTATCGCCGAGCCTGCTTTACCCGCCAAAAATACAATACATGTAGGACTTAGCAAAGATGTTCATGTTTCGCCCAACATAATCGCCAGGGTATTAAATTTAACTTTATAAGGGTAATACATTAACTGCCGGCAGGGGAAATATTAAAAAAAATGCTGAAATATTCTGAAAAAAGTCGTTATTACTATTTCATGGGTATCGGCTATAAATAGGTAAATACTTGTTCTTTAGGAACCGGCATTTAAAAGCACCGTAATTTTTGACGGTTACAGCTAGTATTCTTAATATTTTCAAATTAAGCTGAACGCTTGTGCTTGAAAATAGGACTAACTTGCTGGTATCCTGGAATGCGACTCGAGCCATCGACCACTGGATTACTATGCAAAAGTCATAAATACTTTACCAACAAGCTACTCATTGAAATGCTATAACATTTTACATTCGCTATGTAAGAAGACAAAATGTGAATCGTTTTTCTTAAATTTTCCGTTTGATTTACATAAACGTTTCCAGATTATTCGCTGCCTTTATACAGTGAAAGTTTTCTCCTTCATGTTTTCAAAACCTCCGAAGTAAAATACACAAAAGGCTTACAGATAAAAATGCAAATGCAATTATTTGATAAAACGCAATTCTTGTTGCATCTATAACGTTATGCACCGCTGGGGTGAGCCGTCAAAGGGGATGCGGAAAATATTAAAAGTCTTATTAGAATTTTTTATTGTCGGGTGCATACTATGAAGAATGACTTTGGACGGTAATGGATTTCGGCACGCTCGGCTGGGGTGCGCGTCTGTGTGCATTTATAAACATTGGCGTTTCGTAGCTCATGCCGCGTCATCATTACGTCAGAGATATTTTAATCGAAATGTGTTCCGTGTCAGTTTAGGGAGATCTTTTCAAATTGCACGACAAGTCCTGAATATACATTTCGTGATTAAAGATGCAAAGCGGGGATGAATTTAAACGAATTTATTTGGTTATTTTTCTTCATTACATTCCAAAAGTGTACATAGTTAATACATTATATAAATCAAATAATTTATCTGTCTGTCTGTCCCGTGACTTTCTGGAATTCACGGCTAAAGACGAAATTACGTAGCTGGAGAAAGACTCAAACCTCGGACGTGAGGACCGCTTCTCCATGGCCCGTCGAAAATATACTATGTATGCTACATATCGTAAGAGCAGGGCTTAGCTAAGACGTGAACCATTAATTTACGGCTCCTACGTTAGATGTTTGACAGATTTCTTATTATTATGTATAAATAAAAGTTCAGTGATTTTTTTCGGGTGTACGGTTAGTTGAAATATTATTACTAGATGAAACCGTTATGGAGCAGTTATACTTCTCAATTTAATAGTTTTCAAATTTTAGGTTAAATCACAATTATACAGAGAAAAGAAGAAGAGAAAAGAAGAGTATGTTAATTTGCGATGTACATTTATGTAAAATAATTGTATGCAAAAAAAATAAATTATTGAACTACTTATTGATCCGCGATATTTTTATATTTATATATTTTATCATTTCTTATTTTTCATATATTAAGTGCATTATATATTATCATATTCAAATGTTTACAAAATACTCAAACTTGTACTCTAATGTACCAAATGACCATCTATTAGGGTCATCAATAATCTGTTGACGGTCTGTAGGTATGTAAAAAAAATAAATAAATAATAAATAAAAAATGTTTTAGATAATACAAAAAAAATAAAAATAAAGACGATTGATTGAGTAACAACAATAAAGAGATAGATGAAATAACAAAAATAAAAAGATGCATTGCATAGTAAAATTTAGTAAGATAAATACAATAACAAGAAAAAAATTAAAATTTCTGTGTTTCACAATTTTGTTTCGTTTGTTAACTTGTTAAAGACACACGAGGCAATTAATTTAAAGTTTTACGTCGAGAATAAGTTTTTATAAAAAAAACTGTTTCCTTTTAGTTCTAGTGGGCATGACTTTGGCATTGAATTTTGAATTTAAAACTAAAAAATAAAAGTATCTCATTGGTAAAATGTGTTCTAGTGCCAACCCCGTTGTATGGAAGTGAAGCCTGGAATTGGCAAAAGAGGAATGAAAGTAGATTGAATGCAGTAGAAATGCGGTCACTAAGACGCTTGTGTGGAAAATCTTTGGTCGTTAGAGTGAGGAATGAACAAATTAGACATGAATGCAAATGCTGGCTGTGGTGTGGTAGATAGAATAAAGAAAGGAGTGCTGAGATGGTTTGGTCATGTGGAACGTATTTGTATGAACGAGGAAAGGATGGTTAAGAAAATATATGTGGCGAGTGTTCAAGGTAATAGGAATAGAGGGCATCCGCGAAAGACCTGGCACGATCAGATACTACAAGTATTTGAGGATGGCCCTGTTAAAAGCGGCAACAACTGTAGAACTTGTGTGAGAAGATGTATGAATGTGGCCGAAGCAAAAGTGGTGTACCAGGATAGAAGAGTACGGCGTTCAATCCTACCCCTGCGGGGAAACGGCGTGATGGTTAATTAGTTAGTTCATTGATAAAACAAAGAAATAATTAAATATACTTTTTTTACTGATTATTTGGTCATCCAAAGGGAAGATATAAATAGGTACATGGTAAGAAAATAGTAGTAATATGTCTCCCATAATTACTGTACAACACAGTGATAATAATAAGTAAAAGTAAACAATGATAATAAGTAATACGTATGATGCGTGACAAATATAATTAAATAAAACCAATTAGCATGATGAAACTTTACTGAAATGTCTTTTATTAGTGGTTAGTTATTTCGGTCTTGTGCAGATGTCGTTTGGGTGTGGAAAGCGTTAATTTGATTATCAATGCGCGAGTGAAGCGAAGGCGATAAATATCGGTTTATTAAATTTATCTGAATAATGGCAACACACGAGCCACGGGGGGCACTTGATTCCTGTTCCCTATGGAAGAATCGCGAGTGCGCAACCCGTGACGTCACTGGAACGAAGGTTTGCCATTTATAACATTTTTATTTCCTCTTTGTATTATATTACAGTAAATAAATATAGGGAAAAAATGATATAACCAAATATATATACTCGATAGATAAACTTTTTTCATACATTTTTCTTATTTTTCTTTTACGATGAAATATATCTGTATTATAACATTCATTCCTATTTAAACAGAATCGCTTGCGCCTGCCACGGGATGAAATACTTAAAATTATTTAAACTTATATTTATTACGCAAAGTCACTGGGCATGCTTTTAATCGGAGCATCGTTCTTAAGTTCACTCTAAATGTTTCCAGAATATTTCACACACTAATTCACTTAATTCGTTCTAGAATCTTCGCTGCATTTTTGCACGTTATCAATGATCGATTATTATCGATCATTGATAATGTGCAAACCTCCTCCCCTCATATCCCAGCGTAGCATTCTTCCCCCCCCCTCTTGATCACGATACGTGGTTTACGAACGCTCCTTTATGCATTTAGATAGCTTTACTATGTGAACACTTTATATTTCACATTATGTAAAAGCCCAAAATGGAAAACTCCTTTTCGAAGACGAATATATTGTACAAAGATGGAAAGCATATCTGGAAGAACTCTACAAAGGAGAGCATACAATTACAGAGAATGATGCTGTAGAGACAGAATCGGATCCAGAAAACAATGGAGATGCGATTTTGAGAAGTGAATTTGACACTGCCATCTCAAGATTGAAAGATAATAAAAGATAACTAGGAATAGATAATATTTCATCAGAACTGCTTAAAAATGCAGACAGCGGCACATTGATACACTATACAGACTTGTATGAAAAATATATGATACAAGAGAAATACCTAAGGATTTCACTAAAATAAAAATACTACCAAAGAAACCTGGGACAACTAAATGTGAGCAGCACAGAACCTTAAGTCCGATATCGCATGCATCAAAGGTACAAATAATTATGAAAAGAGCAGAAACGAAAATTGAAAGTGTATTTTCAGACGATCAATTCGGCTATAGAAGAGGAATAGGCACAAGAGACGCAATTCTTAGTTTTAGACTTATTCTAGAAAAACGAATAAGGAAAAACAAAGACACACACATGGCTTTTATAGACCTGGAAAAAGCCTTCGTTGACTGGAAGCAGATTTTTAAAGTGCTCAACAAAATAGGGCTAAGTTTTAAAGATAGACGCACAATACGGAGCTTATATAAAAATGAAACCGCTCTAATAATATATGGAGACAGCAGTGCTGAGGTAAGTGTTGGCCAGGGAGTAAGACAGGGGCGCTCGATGTCACCAGCATTGTTCAATTGCTACATACAATAGGCTATCGACGAGGTGAGAGAAGAAATATGAGATTGGCCCGGCGTGAGAATCCAAGGGCAAAAAATTGACAAGATTTGATATGCCGACGATATTGCACTGCTTGCGGAGTCGGAACAAGAATTGAACGAGGCTCTGAGAAAGATGGAAAATGTTTTGGCAGATAAATACAACATCAAAATAAACAAAGAAAAAAAAAAGTGCATAGTTATTGGAAGAGAAGAGGTGTCGACAAATTTTGTTTTGAGTGGCGTCGCTATCAAACAAGTGAAAGAATTCACATATTTGGGTAGCAAAATTTCCTAAGATGGCCGCTCAGAGGCTGACATCATAAGCAGAATACAACAGGCAAGAGTCGCCTTCAACAAAAAATCCAAAATCCTTGTATCCCCTAATACAGATTTAAAGATTCGGAAAAAATTCATTAAAACTCTTGTCTGGAGTGTGCTGATGTATGGCAGCGAAACGTGGACCATCGGCCAGAGCATGTCCGGGAGGCTAGCGGCCTTTGAGATGTGGTGCTACATGCGCATGGCGAGGATCCATTGGTCAGAACATATCCGAAACGACGAGTTGTTGAGCAGGGTGAGCGAAAAGAGGCAGTTCCTTGGCCCAACAGCGAGCAATTTGGATAGGCCATAATATAAGGCATCCGGGCCTGCTTTTAACCACCGTCGAAGGAAATGTTGAAGGCAACAATCGTAGAGGCCGCCCGAGATGAAGCCACGTAGACCAGATTGTCGGAGTTGTGCGCTGTAGCACCTACCAAGAAATGAAGAGGCTGGCAGGTGACAGAGAGGAGTGGAGAAAGCGAGTGCTTGTTGCAGACCAATCCTAGGATTGCTACCCAAAAAATAAATCATTAATAAATAAATAAATGTTGTTTTACTTTACAGTACAATAATCTTTCTAGGTATTAGAACTGTGTGTATGTTAAAATAAACATGTTTTAGAAATGCTAAGGTTATTTATCTCTGATTAGTTTGTACTACATACACTATAAGGAAGGGGAGAATTTCATGGGAAGGACCGAAAACACGTGTGCACGCGTTCTTTACACAAACCTCGATTTTAATAATTACGCGCCCCACAAAACGTCGATCGATACTTCAACTGAGAGAAGGATTGTACTTGCAGCCCTCAATGGGAAACCGCGGCCATTTCGAATATTCAGGGGTAGAAGCGCAGCGTTTATTTAACTCTGCGACAAGTAACAACAATGCTTACGATAAGTGAAATGTATGTTTTTAGATTCATTCGGATTAAAATTGTATGACATTCAGTTAGTCATCAATCAACGTAAATAGAAACAAAATTTGTCGATTATATTGTAATCGATTATAATTTTAAAAATATTTTTGTATGTATATTCTGAGAACACAATTACCTACTGGATTTGTCCACAAAGGGATCACTATTAATTCAGATAAATGATAGTTATTATGATATTTATAAGTCTTACAGAGGCGACTTTATTTATAGTAGAAACGTGTACGGAATGTTTTATAGAATGGCTCAGGTCTTACGAGCTGGCGTAAGTGATCACTCTAAACAAATCAATTTTCACCAATTCCATCGTAAGGACATCCACACATTATTACATTTTTGAAAGTTATGACTAAGTATACTATTTTATGAGAAGGATTACATATGTCTTTAGAATAGTCCCTTCAAATATATGAAAGGTTTTCAGTTTTGGAACATTTTGTACAACTTTAAATATTTGTATCACTATTGAAAACTTCTCATACGTCGAAAGGTACTTTATATTGTTCAAATATCCGCACTGGTCAAATATGGAAATCGCCCATTGCTGTCTTTTTCTCTTAGCGTGACTTCGACAAATGTCAAATTATGTTGCCATGCGTTTTGTGCACAATTTATTCTCTCGATCTTTGAGAAGTTTATGATTTATTTCCGTGTATTCCAGATAATACCAGCAATTTCTTATTTATTGTAAAATGTGCAAAAGGTTGCAAAATCCTCAATTACATGTAATTGCTTTCTACAATCTCGTGACAATAATAAACACGCAACTTACCGAAAAATCATGTCCATAATTTGTAAAAAAAACTTCAATATAAAATATTACAACAAAACATTTTTTGAGTAAAGCCCCGGTGAGGTTAAACTTTTTACTTTAATTATGCAATATTATTATAATAACAAATTAACTTTAAAAAAAAGATCTTGGAATTTGTTCTTATGTTTGCACCCACACAGCCACAAAGTGTTGACGATTAGTTTTCTATAAAAAATTGATGTAAATTTTTTTTTGTGTATTATTCAAATGAAGCAATTTCTTCGCAACATCTCCCTCAAAATAGTATTAACATTCTTTTTCGGAAAGATTTTTAAAAATTTATCTAAAATTATTTTTCGGAAGAGAAATGGCCTTCTTTATATTTGTATTATGTCACATTTATGTGGGACAAAAAGAAAATACGATTTTAATGTATAGAAAGAAAAAGGATACTGTCTCTTCCAATTAAATTCTCTTGGAACAATAGAACGAGGAGCACCGCAGGGAAGAGACCCGAAACATTACATAAAATAAAGTATGGGGAGAATTTTTTAGACACGAACATAAGTTGTAGGTGTATATGTGTTTGTGGAAAGAAAAAAGGTTCACAAGAAAAATTAAAAATACATAAATTTAATAAAACTGATTACTTATTTAGTTCACTGAACCCTTTTAAAACGTCACGTACATGTAAATTAACAAACAAATCTTTTATTTTTACAAAAAAAAACAATTCTAAAATTCTGAAAAAAAAACATAATAATCTTCGTTTTATGTTTTTTACAATGAAACAAATGTAAAACATATTGATTTCCTTGTAAATATCTGTCTGTGGAAGTCGCTGAGGAATTTATGAATGTCGGAGATATGAGGACATATTAATATGAGTATCAAAATACATATACTCATAAATAACCTTATTTTTTTTAGATTTGAATATCTATATATTCTCTAAACCTATTCTTACTTTTTAAATGTTAGTTAACTATCATAACAAGTATCAATTTGAAGTTATTGCTCGTTAAAAATCAGCTTGAGTTGCAAAATAAACCTACATATCCAAATTCATTCATAAAAAATATGAATATCTTCATTGTTTATTAAAAAATTCATAAAAATTTAAAAATATTTTACATTCTTAGAAAACCGGGTACATAATTTCACTTCATCCCAGATAATGCAATTAATATATTTATTTATCTACAGTTCATAATTAATTTTACTTCAAATGTTTGTATTTCAAAAGCAATCTAAATCCAATGCCTGGTTATAAAAATGTACTTAAGTTCATTTAAAAAATTAATAATGTATAATAGTTACGTACTTTATTACGTACTTTATTTACGTACGTATGTATGAATGAATGAATGTTGATGTGTAATGAATGTGTGAAATATAAATGTTACGTACAAGTCAAGGTGTTTGAATGTTTTGTTTCTAACCCCGTATACCATTAGTTTTTATTTCATATTAATAATGTTATAAATAATATGGAAAACAGTTTTCTGTAATTTGCCGTGGTTCAAGACGTTAGGTAGATTTTGATTTTCAACTACCAAAATGTTGTATTAGATTTTTTTTTCTCCATTAAGCCATCTACGTTTTGCAGACGATCTGATACTATTCTCTGAGTGCCCAAGAAAGCTACAACATATGTTACAACAGTTATCAGATCAGAGTGCGAAGGCAGGGCTGTGACATCACCAAGACAAAAGTCATGACTAATTCCTCAAAGATGATATCGTAGTAATGATAATAATCCCATGATATCGTAGTAAACACACAACAAATAGAATACGTAGACGAGTACATCTTCTTAGGACAACTTATATCGCCTAAAAAAATCATGGACAAAGAAATCGATAGGGGGATAGTCAATACTTGGAAGAGATACTGGTCGCCCAGTGAAGTTATGAAGGACAGAGATATGCCAATAAAAACTAAAAGAAAAGTCTATAACGCACGTATTCTGCCCTGTCTAACATAATATGGTAGTCAAACATAGACACTAACGAAAACGTTAACAAATAAACTGTCTAATAAGCGTCTGTCAAAATAGCATAGAAGGGAGTGTCATTGGAGATAATAGATGAGATAAAGTAAAATTAACAGAAATAAAAAACAGTACTCAATTCAAACAGACACATTCTGTATATGGAACTCTAAAATCCGGCAATGTGAGCGAATTTCACAATTTTTTCTCATATCTTTTCTTGCGGTTTTTACCATATTTTTGTTGGAAAATATATAATTTTAAAATTTATTCATCAGGTTCCATATATTATAAGTACGGATATTTTGTTAAAATACAGTGTTTTTTAAAACATAAATTGTAAGTAAACAAATTAACAGATTTTTAAATAATTTTAATAATTTTAGGATAATCGTTTACTTTGTAATACTATTGAAAAAAAATACATCACAGGAGGCCATCAGTCATAAAAAGCAATTTTCTTCATTTTTAAAACATTGAAGGTTTGGTAATTTAATAATTGATTGAATCATTTTTTTTGTGTCATTTTAACAAGATATATGTATTTAAAATATATGTAACCCGATGAATAAATTTAAAAATCATATATTTCCATACAAATACGTGATAAAAATTGCAAGAGAAGTACGAGAAAAAGATGTGAAATTTGCTCACTCTGCCGGACAATCGCCTTAAGAAAGCTGACAAACATTGCGACGAGTTAGCAAGTCAAAAATATTTGTTGTCTTTAAGATAAATCTACAAAACTTACGACTAAAATAATGTAATGCCATAAGTTAAAGCAGAAGTAAAATAATGTAGAATGTGTACAAAATATACATTATTTGGAATTATCTCAAAAAGATCGCTTTTAAGTTTTTTTTTGGTTTGACAAACCTTTGATTTAAACAAAGAAACGATAAGAATAATCGAGTGTACGAAACTTTACGGCGCTGCAGATTTTATAGATAAGCTTCATTAAAGATTCAATTGATGTATTCCATTTTCATTTAATCTCTTCTGAACAGGCGAACAGACAAGAGTACTAAACTGGAAAATGCGCATAAGATATTTAATACAACTCAAAACTTAAATCTCCCGTTAATACATTCTGAGCTTGCTTTTATCCATTGCTTGCTCAATCCGCTAACTTAACAGGGGTAGCGTTATGCAATACGGTTCAATATATTTGATGAATGAAGAAAAATTGTTCGTTGGACGTTTCAACTGCAACCACAACGCAGAACGTGTAAAACATGGCGGCTGTAAATACTAAACCGTGAAATAAAAAAGGATCAAAATTAATTAAAAATCTAGTTTAGCAGCTAGATTTAAAAAATAGTGTAATAATAAAAATGCAATGGATTCAGACAAACTTGATTATTCTAATTTTGGTGGATCAGACAGCCAAAAAAGTGAGTACAGAGTAGATATAATTAAATAGCGGAGAGGGTTGTAGAAACAAATACATAACCCCTTTTTTACTTTCACAATTTATAAACTTTATTTTTTATTATATCTTACACATGATTTCATTTAAACATATTGCATTTCATCTAGTTATTTAAAAGTTTTTATAATAAAATTTTTGCACTCTTGTTTAAACTCCTTATATTCACTGTGTTTTGAATTTCTTTTGGCAGGCTATCGAAGATTTTTAAACTTTTGTACATCATCCAATTATGTGAGCTGTTTTTCTTTTTCTTCGGAAATCTTAGTTTGTCGTCTGGTCTTGTATTGTAAGAATGAAAATCCGTATTCAGTTTCATCCTGTTATCAAAGTATTTGGGTAATAATCCGTGTCTAATTTTAGATATTTACACCAGTACAATATACTTTATTCTTTGATTTACTGTTTGTAGTCCTAAAGCATTAATTTTTTTTGTTATTTTTGTTCTCCTATTACACCTCAATATTATGCGCACCGCTTTGTCTTTTTACTATTTGAAGTTTCTTTAGTATTCCTTTGTTGCTTATAAATAACATGGACCAACATTGGAACAACATTGGAACTATAAGCAATCGTTTTTTATAATCTAAACTGTGTCCAAGTAGCACAGTTTGGGTTGAAAAAAAAGTTTATTTCAATTCAATTATTTTTATAACATGATAATATACAACGATAAAAACGAGTATGAGCAAAACAACAATACAGTTTACTTTTTTCCAGATTAATGATATAAAGGTACAGAAATAAAATTTTGTCTCTAATTAAAACGGAAAAGCAGATTGAAAATGTTTTAATTCTTTCTTAAACTCTTGGGCAAGATGGGATGTCTTTATTTCGCTAAGTGAACAAAATAACAAGAGAAACGTTCGTTTAGTCAAAAAAAGTTTTTTCCAATATAAAGAAATTGATGTAAATTGTTATTTATTTTTCGTCAAAAGTTAATAACTCAATTGATTGAAATGGACAGTTTCCAAAGTAGAAGTAAGTTTTGTTCGTACTAGGAATGGTCCAAATGTATACAAATAAGTTGATAGTTATAAATAGATTTAGATTGGCGTATAAACCATTTTTCGATAAAGATACAAAACTATTTGTATTTGCTTCTGAAATACATATATTCAATATTATTTAATTTATTGAATACACTGGTTAATTTTATTGATATTTTCCTGACACAAGATTATTGAAAAATATACACATTTTTACATATAATTACATTTTACATATAATAAAATATAATTAATAAAGATAAACTTTGTTTTGGTGAAAACAAAGTTCATTTTTATTAATTAATCACAAAATTATTTTACTGTTTTTGAAGAATATATAAAATGGTTAGAATTATACAGTTGCTTATAATTATCGGATACTTAATAAAAAAATTGATTCCAGTGCAATTCCCCGTATACAAGCTATTCAATATTTAAAAAGTTACCCATAAAAAACAAGTTTTTACAATACTCCCTTTCTCATTTTCGGGTTTCGTGTCTACCATATGCGTCGGAATCTCCATACAACTTACTGATTTGTATAAAAATTTGAAAAATCCAAAATTATAATATAATAATTGTTTTTTTACGACAATTTGATAGATCTTCTTGATCGTCGCCACGAGTCTCCAGCTCAATTGGATCACGAGAAAAGGGTTAAAAATCGATCCAAAGATTTTTCGTCAGACAAGCAGACGCCACGAGTTAATTAAAAGAAAGGAAGTAAAAATGACAATTTTGATTTATTTAGCAGCATATTTAAAAAAAATGTCATACAAATCGTAATTTTCTGGGAAGCTCAAATAAATCCATATCATCCATATTTTTAATGTAAACTCACAAAGTTAGTTCCATATGTAAAGTACATTTGTCGTAGAGGGAAGAATACAGTGACGCTGTTTAATCCCTGCTTCCCCTACGCATAGTGTCGCCTAAGGCAGTATACGGAGTAATAACGTGTAATCAACGTGCATATAATCATAATTTAGCTTCTTAATATACTTTCGCATCTGTGTGCGCCACAAGGGGAGACCAGCTTTAGCAGATGACTTTGGATGCTGTGACGGTACTCTTTATTGCGGATTAGGAGGATGAAGGAAGTTATAAAACATAGCTATAAAAACTATTTAAAAGAGGTCCATTAAAAAACTATACATTTAAAAGTGAAATTTTATGCTGGTAAATTGGAAGAATATTTATTTAAAAAAATAATTAATCACTGTATTTTTGTATTTTTTTGAAACATTTCAAATGCTGATTTCAAAATTTTAGTTTGTTGATATTTTGATGTCAATAAAGTTACCAAAAAGTCCTTAATATATTATAATATCTCTGTTCAAAAAATATTTTAATGAAACATGGAGTAAGTAAATATATATTTATTTTTGGATGTCTTGTACCTTTGATGTTAAGATTTTGTAGTTTTAATTAAAGCCATTAAGTAAAATTTCTAGGCTCTGGTCATATAATTACTCAACCGGAATAGGAAACCATCCCTTTACAAAGGAAAGGCGTTTCCTCAGAGCCATGAATTCCACCTGCTTGTCATCCCGGAATTTCCAAATGAAGTATTTTATTACGTCGTTGAAGTGAAGTCATCCTTTCACAGGACGCGCACCTGCGAACAGCCTTAAATGAGCTGAACCACGGTGGGACTTGATTTAGGTTGTACCACAATATTACAAAATCTCATTCTTACAAAATAAAAATATGAGTACAATTCGTGGTATCAAAATTTTACGATAAAGTACTATGATTCTGTACTCTATTACTAGTGCTTGTCTTTTTATCGAATACAACGATCATGTTGGCGATCATTATCTTATTTATCATCTTGAAATAATTATATTGTAGATTTTCCGAACCAGTCAGGATGTCCATCGCCTTCCAGGGCTTTCAAAGATTTGATGATGCGGCCAAAGCCTAGTTTGTATAGTTTTAAGAATTTCTTTTTGCTTTCAAATTGTTATTTGTTGATAAAACCATTTTATTTTTAGAAACTGTCTGTAGATCCACATTTCAAATGCTTGAAGTCCGCTTTAGCACTGTTTTAGTGAGCGTTCATGATTTTATTCCATATAAAAGTACAGGAAACACGTAACCTCGTAAAGTTCTTATTCGCATTTTTAAACTTCATGGTCATGGTTGCACAATACTAGCGAAAAATGGCATGCTATATACGATATTTTAGTCCAATTTTTTGTTTAATCAACCCAGCAACCCACAACCCAGGCAGACAATTCTTTCTGTTTCGTTATTTATTATATGTGGATGATGAGTATGTTATTTATGAATATAGTTATTAGTGTGATTTGGCGTAGATTTATTTAATTTTAATTTAGCGTTTTGAAGGCTACATTTTTTATGATGATCATAAAATTTAATGAAAATGAAACAATTAAATTTGCGTATGTAAGTTTAATTACGTCTCATTTTTACTAACTACGTGATAGTACAACGTATTTTTTAATAATACGTAGAAAAATAATAAACATTCTCAATTAATAATTAAGAAGGGTTTTTTTATCGCAATTTCAATAAATGCCACTTTTCTAGAGATTTCTAAATAAATGCATTTTGACCAATATTATTATTATTTTTATTTTTTTTATTTTTTTTATTTAATATTTCTTGTAATATAAAAGTTGCTCCCTGTTCTCCTTAGCTAGACCTTACCTGTGATAAAGGAGACTGGATAATCCGTTGTCAATAAGTGTCAACCAGACACGGTATAAAATTTGACTGGGTTAACATATAAATATCAAGTGCAATAACAAAAAGATAAAAGAGAATCAAGAGAAGAAGTAAATAAAGAAGTGAATGAAAAGGAAGAAGAGTAATAATTATTTAAAAGGAATTAAAAACTTATGTTCATATTAAATTCATGCGATTGCTTTCATCAAGCTTTTTTCGATTTCTTTTCTTCCGAAATTTATTAACTATGCATTTAGAAACTTTTTCAATACATGGTCAAATCTCAAAATCGAGAAATCAAATTAAAAAACAACTCAAATCGATTTTTTTTACGTTATTTGGCAATAAGTTAAATGTTTTGGGAGCCGGAAACACGTGGGAAGCCTAACCGAAGCTTGTTCGCAATTTGGGTTTGATGATAGCCTGTTAGCTAGCGTTGGATAGTGTGTAAGGATGTGTGAAACGAGATGGTGAAGTTCTACTCTGTGGTGAAAATAGAGGATTAGTCTTTTCACGTAGAGATTGACGTATATCTAGAAGCTGACATTCCTTAATAATGAATCAGAAGGAAACATACATTATGATAATATATTAATTTCTACAGTCGGTTCCTTCATTACTGAGGATCCTGTTAACCGTTCTCCTTCACCTATCTTTGCAGTCCGCAGTTTCACGTTTCAGTGACCATCTGCTTCTCCAGATTACCATATTCTCTGCGGGAAATCTGTCTGAAAAATGGAAGGACTTCATTCTACGTGATGCGGAAGTTGTAAGAGTAGTGCGCATTAACACACGATCAAATTACCATATACACTCATCACTGCCTAAGCTACAAAACTTGGCAATGCGTATAGCGAGTTTGTACTCCGTGATGGCTTGACTACTTTCATAATAGACATGCAGTTGAGATAGTGATAGCTCCTATATTAAAATCTGCTAATGTATAACTTTTTTACTCATAGGTTTGTTAGCTCTTTCATTTTTAAATTATATGTGGAGTATAAAAACAAAATCAATAATATCTAAAAAAATGTTTTGAATATAGTCACTGAGAATTACTAATTTAAAATATACTTAATGCTAGATGTTATGTGTCTGTCTCTTCCAAAATCATATTTCTTATAAATAGGCTATCTTTCCTATAAAATATCGAATTCTGTACATTATAAATTAGTAATCCTCGATGACTGCATTAATTTTTATTTATAATAGCTGTCTTTGCTTTTATACCCCACATACTAAAGAGTCTTAATTAATTTTCTGTGTATATTTTTTATTTACATAATTGTTTTTAATAAATGTGTGAATATTAATTTCGAACAATATTAAACTGTAAAGATATCTCCTCGTTTCAATAACTTTTTCAACGATGCTAAGCATTCTAGCACAAACAAATACATGTCCGGGCTTTTAAAGGTTTTTTTCTTTTCAATATATCTTTGACATCGCATTTTTTTACCTTTGCATAGAAAAACAAATAACTTAGCAATTTAATAAAATTTTTCTTTTCAGAATTCAATAGGTTTTTCACTATTTTTTTAGTATCTATGAAAGATTGATACTGAATACAAAATTGGGTACTGTGGTAAAAATACAAAAAATGGTACCGCAGGGATTAGCGATGTTCCAGGGGTACCAAATTAATGCAAATGTAACATTATGCGCTATGAATGATGGGGTGAAAGCCGTAGATAAATGCATTTAACCCCTTTGTTTGCGGAAAAGAAGGGCGATCTGGATATTCTTCGAGCGACCCTCGAAACGGATAAACACTCGAGAGTGTAACATGGCCGGAGAGCGAGGGCTGCGCAAAGAGCGCTTTCAATGGGATTTATCTGTAGGTGAGACTTTTATGGGAGGATTTCAATAGATGAGAGAGATATATTATTCGATATGTTAATTATATGCGGTCGGTCGGTATAAATGGGTTCCAATTTGCAGGAATAGCATTTGAGTCAATGCATTTTTGAATAAATTGTTTATTGATGAGATAATTAAAGTAAAAAATTGAGTGAATTTTTTTTCTTTGAGGAGAGATGCAAATACGGAATACTTGTCACATCAATATTATTATTATTTACAAAATAAGCTAACACTTGTGCTTTGAAAACTAAATTGCTGGTGTTCTGGAATGGAATTCGAACTACCGACCACCATATCCCTAGGCAAGCGTCATGACCACTACACCAGCAAGCTAATTTAAAAAATGATAATTCAAGAACACATTCGTTTTCAACCCTTTTACCTATTTCAATGATGCATATTAAAAGAAGAGTAGCTTGTTAGTCCTGTGGTTAGGAGTCTTGCCTCGTGATCTAAAGTTTGAGGGTTCGAACCTCACTTCTGACAAGCTTTTATAGCACAAGCGTTTAGCTTAGTTTGAAAATAGTAAGAATATTGATGTGACGCGTATTCCGTGGTCGTATCTCTATTTAAAAAAAAAACATCTGTTTTCATAAAATAAGCACTATTCACTCTGTAGTTTTTTCCTACATAATTTTAAATTAAGCTGAAAATAGCCTTGTGTTCCCAACGTTTCGAGCAGATCGCATTACTCACCTTCAAGTGGGGTGACTTGTCACTGAAGTATCGCTCTTAAACGATCGTGAAAACACGACATTTAAAGCCAAAAGTCCAGGGCAAAATAAGGACCAACTGAAGCGGGATGGCAGTTAAAATATTTAAATAACAACCGTTCATGGAACGTATATGCAAATAACTCATTGTGGTTGGAAAAGCGGTGTGTGAGTCGATTCTACTTTACTACTCTGTTGTAGTGTAAATATTCTGAATAATCAATAAATACAAAACAGAACTGCTTTTTCGAATGTTAACATATTACTGCAATGCTTTGCGTTACCATAATTAACGAATTGCAGTATTTTTTTTAGTTTAATTCATAAATTGATCAGTTAATATAATACATTAAATTAAATTAATAGCGAACGTGTAAGTGGATTTTGACGATTTTCGTTAATATTTCCTTTTATTAGTTTTTCGGTTTTTTATTTTATTTTCTTATGTCTTTTTTCTTATTTTATTTTATTCGATGAATAATTATTATTTCATTATGTAATTAAAAAAATGAAGATGGAACGACAACGTCTTCAAAGACATATCTGCCTTGGAGATTCTGACCTGGAGAAAGCTGGCACAAAACCGAGATAAGTGGAGGAAGACTCTTGAGGAGGCCAAGAGCCAAGACTCACTTGGGGTTGTAGAGCCAAGAGTGATGATGAAGAATTTAAAAAAATCGTGCATGTATTCAAATATGTGCGGTAGAAGTTATACTTACAAACTAAAATAAATACAAAATTATTACTAATAATGCTTAAAGTATTGAGTTTTTTTAATCGAGTTTCAGGAAAACAATTAAAAATCATACTAACAGAAATGTAACATTCAATATTTAAAATAATTAGAGTCAACAAAAAGTTCTCAAATTAATTGTATCTTAGATAAGTCCTGCTCTTAAAATTGAATATTTTTAATGAGTGGTGGCTACGTTATGAAGTTGCCGCGTTGTCAACCGGGCATCCGAGCTTCGAATCTTTCCCTAGCCGTGTAATTTAATTTTTTCAGTCGTGAATTCGAACGAAATTATTATATTTAGACATTACTGGAATACTAATTTCAAGTGCATTTCGTGGTCTCTTATTTTAGCTACATGCTTTCGCTACGTGCCACGCTACGTGCTGTTCATTGCTCCAAAAAAAAAAACTTCAAAATAATGCAATTTTTAAAATAAATAGTTTTATCTGGTCACTCATGAATACAACTTTTCAGGTCAAAATCTCCGACACTTGACATTATCAAGGAGATTACAGAATTACCAATTTTTCACAAACACAACCTCAGAACTTTTAGGGGTGTGTTCCCTGCTTAATTCTATCTGCATTATACGACCATTAAGAGCTGGTTACAACCTAAAAGGCAAAGATCAAGTAGCACATCTCGGAGTCAAAAGTAAGCTTTCATTTACATACTTTTACCGTTTTTCGCTTTTGTTTGCTGCACAGTAAAATGATTCAAAAACATTGGAAAACTAACGAGAAGTACCTACGTCTTATTTAATTAAAAATCTATTTACGTCCGTCGTGAGTCGTGATTCTAATATATATTCGTATCTATTCGTGGCAAGATAGTAATTTAAAATTATCAGTCACATTTCATATGTTTAGAATTGGCAAATTAATTGCTGTAGCTTAAATTACTACAGTAAACTGGCTAATTATAACTTAAATAAATGGATAATTAAATAGGTATTCTCTGAACACTATTGATCCACTCCTCTAATGCAATATGATAACGAAGCTGTCTAACAGTCTTTATAATATGTATTTTAAGGTACGCACTTGGTTAAAATAGAATATTAAGCTAATGTAAATATGTATTTCTATTTTTCTAATAATAATAACATCTCAGTAGTTCACTACATAAAACACTAAAAAAATATTCATAAATCTCGGATTTAGGAACATTTTTGTATTGTTACATACGCATACGCATTTCTAATCAAATTGGGTTGTCGGTAAAATAAGAGATGATAAACTGAAATAATGTAATAAATAATAAATTTTCAGTATTTTAATAAACAAATTTGGCCCTACAATCCCTGGTGCGTCCTGGCCTCCTCAAGAAGAGTCTTCCTCCACTCATCTCGGTTTTGTGCCAGCTCTCTACAGTTTAGAAGCTTCAATACAGATATGTCTTTGAGGACATTGTCGCTCCACTTAATTTTGGCCTTGAGTTTAGCAGGGACTTTGGTGCTTGATGCTTCACAAGATTCAGCCTCCGAAGTCTCCCCAGTTTTATAAATTTTTTGACGTTTAGTCCTCATTTTCATAAAAAGAAGGTACAAATAAGAGGTAGTGATAAATATAAATGTAATCAAGAAGAAAACTTTTTCCTTTTTACATTGTAGTACATATTTCTAGTCCCACAAAACGTCTTAAAAGACGTTTGTCTGCAGATTCATTTGCATAATTTAATGTTACGCTGTTACTAAATAATAATAAATAATATTCATTTTATAAACACAAGAAATAAAAAAACAAGAACAATTTTAAGTGCAAATCAAAAAAAGAAATTTTAAGTACAAAGTTAAAAATTTTAAGTAACTTAAGCGAAAAAAGAAACATATACACAATTTAATGTTACACTATTATTAAATAAAAGTAAATAATATTCATTTTATAAACAGAAAAGACAAAAAACTAACTCATAAAAACCAAGTTTTTATTATACTCCCTTTCTCATTTACTAGTGGAAACTGGTTTGGCGCTTAACCTACGCGTTGGGCTTCGGTCGGGCGACGCTACGAAAGGGAGTAATAAAAAATTTCCAAAAATTCAAAATTATACTATAATCAGGTTTAGTGTCTACCAGATGCGTCGCAGTCTCTTCATACAACTGAGTAAGTTATATGAAAAAACCATTAAAAAATTGAAAAATCCAAAATTATACTATAATTATTTATTTCTTTAACGAAAATTTGATAGATCTTCTTGATCGTCGCCACGAGTCTGCTTGCAAAGTTTTAGCTCGATTGGATCACGGGAAAAGGGTTAAAAATCGATCCAAAATTTTTTCGTCAAGAAAACAAGCAAGCAGACGCCACGAGTTAAAAGAAAGGAAGTAAAAAAACACGAGTGATTACACAAAATTTGACTGTAAAATATCATTCCAATTAACGACACATCGTGGAATCTATTCACTCACGCTAGCGCGACAGGCAATCGGCCCGATTCTGAAAATAACAATATCTGGATCTTTAAGATCTTTATCCCAACACTTAATAGACGATAATAAAAATTAAAAATGTCCAGAGCGGATTTTGTAATTCTACGGCTCAAATACACTGTATTAAAAGATGATATAAGAAAGATTGTTTCTTACAATCGTACTAATTTCTTCATCCACAGCGTCCAGATGAAATATCATGGCTAAATTTGTAATGACCGCGTTAGGCGTTACCGCGTATTCAAATCTTCCCACCTTGACATTTTTTGACAAATATGTCTGGATCTTTAATATCTTTATCCCAACACTTAATAGACGATAATAAAAATTAAAAATAAACGAGACATAGCTTTACGTCGGTGTTTGTTTCTGTGAGGGAGGGAGAAAGATGTAAATTGTTATCTGTCAAATGTCAAGATGGGAAGATTTGAATACGCGGTAACGCCGAACGCGGTCATGGCAAGTTTAGCCACGATATTTCATCTGGACGCTGTGGATGAAGAAATTAATACGTTTGTAAGAAACAATCTTTCTTATATCATCTTTTAATACAGTGTATTTAAGACGTAGAATTACAAAATCCGCTCTGAACATTTTTAATTTTTATTATCGTCTATTAAGTGTTGGGATAAAGATCTTAAAGATCCAGACATTGTTATTTTCAGAATACGGATGAATATATTCTTTGAGTTATCAACATGACAGCGTGCCAGACGTTTGTCATATATACTCAAACTCGCATCTTTTAAATATATTATTAGTGAAGTCTTTTCCCGTGATATCTGTAGTAAACAATTGTTTTCGTTATTGAATACTCGGTGCCCTCATTTTGCATGTGACATTGTTGTTAGGAGAAAGGACGGCACGCTCGCATGACATCATCACTTCACCCCTACCTGAAGGCACCATTCTCGTTACAGCGGTGTAATTGAATTTCATATTGCTTTCATCACATGTTTTGCTGCAATTTACGGTTTTATGGTATTATGAATTTCGTTCCCGCGAGGATGGCGGCTGTGCGAAAGACAATGGAAGGCATGACAGAATGGAGCTATTCAAGACGTGATTGGTTCCTGCTATTACGAGGTTGCTGGGAAGGAGATTATTCTGTCAAGATATGTATGTGAAGACTGACGGGTAGTGACAACAAATTAATTATTCAAACTACTATATACAACAAAACACATTTTATGCGCGTACCATTATGATATATATATATATATATATATAGATATATCATAATCGCCACCTTCAGCCCTGCTTCGACGACTGGCTCCTCCCCATTAGAGTTGAGTAACTGTTTGAGCGTGTGAAAGTATGTGGGTGGGTGAAAATGTGGTCTACCAGACTCTCGAGGATTGACAATATTACAAAGAAAAGAGGATATGAAACTTACAATTTAATTTAGGAATAAAAATAATGATACAAAATGTACATTGATGGCGGGCGATGCCGCCTGGCATTTCACTTAAACTAAAAGCAATACTAATTGTAAACTCCAGCCTTAAGTGCTGGCCAATGTATCTCACGATACCAATCATATACTTGATGAGATATTACTAAAGAATTTACATGACACTTGGTAGCGCACTGCCGCTTCACCAAAACAGTAAGTGAACGTCACATACTATAAAATATCTCCGTGAGGTCCGGTTTATATGTATACATATATGTATATATATTATTTATATATATATATATATATATATATAGATGACTTATATATGTAACAAAATGAACTTCATGGACTCCCTCGCGTTTTCTGTAAACGGTCTTCCGTGAGAGAACCAGGCCGAACGTTCGGACACGGTATCACTTGCCATGTGCATGAAGTCTCCCACCATATCACCTTCACCGGCGAACAAGTAACGGCTAGTCCTAGATTTTTGAGGCCTTTTTAAGCCTTGACAATGAGCACGTGATAGCAAACCTTTGAAACTTTTTCTATTATCCGTGCCGAAACGTCGGCCTTCTTCTCACGAGACCATTTACAGAAAACGGCGAGGTGAGGCCCATAAGTTCCTTGTTACATACAATAACCTCGCGGTAACCTCAAGAAACCATATAGAATATATATATATATAGAGATAGATATATATAATAGATAGTATATACATATATTCGCCAATTTTCTTACTATATACAGATATAGTTATATATATATATATATATATTATAACGCGGCATGCGGACGGCGTCCTATCCGCTCGTCCTATTGAGTATTCTTCCTCAGGGGGCGCGGGTGCAAACACCAAGCAATCCTCGAAGGTGAGCTGGGTGAGCGCCTAGAGCAGTGCCTGGTGATTCTGTGACCAACCTTGGTGTGATTACAAAGTCCTCTGGTGGGTATCCAGACCAGATCTTCTGTTAATCGCTTTGAATAAGCCAGTTAGCGAAGGCCAAAGGCTCGTACTTAAGATCGTTTGAGAACTTAATACGATATCTGTGTAGGTAGCGCAGGGCATACAAGGAATTTGCTTTCTGCACTATATAAATAATTTCGGTCATGTTCCATGGATATTTTGCCAACAAAAGTGGCGCCAAATATTGACGACTTATTAAGTAGCTGAGATAGTGAAATTGGTAACACGCTGTCCGTGTAAGACAGAGGTCCGTGGTTCGAATCCAGGTTCCAGCATACACACACACACATATAGTCATTTTGAGATAATTTTTAATTCTAAGAATTTACGCTCGTGCCGTATAATGTCGTTAACAAGGAAAGTGGGTTAAAAAAACTCGGAAAATGACATCATTGGTATTTGTCTTAAGATGCTTTTGAATATTTGAATGAAGTAATTTTCTTGGAAACTAAACAGAGGATGGTCACTGCTCTTGAAAATCAAGTATTGGAAGGTTCTCCAAAGCGAGCAACCCTCAAAAATGCTCTCACAGCGATCAATAATTTTGAAGGTTTTGTTATAAATCATACATTTAATTTTGGAATAATATCGCCGTTTCTTATGATTTTTTGACGTTAGAAGATGGTAGGATGATGATAATTACAATAAAGCTAAGGTTTGTATATTCTAAGAATGCTGTAAATTATATAGTAGAGAGAAGAGCAGAGCTCATGGAAGAGTCATCGGTGTGTTAAGACAATTGTCTTCATTCCACCAATGAAGAGCAGAAGCAATATTTATTTTTGGCGCTTAAAGATTATTGACGAAAATTTAAATACAAAAAGTACATGTTGGCATCATCTTAAATAATTGAAGACCCCATGGCAAGAAGTTGTTAACTAACATTCAAGTCATTTTGAGATAATTAGACATTTGCATTTCGCCTTTGAAAAGTATGTTTTATTGCTAATTGAAGATTAATTTTTATTGATTTATGCCACTAAAATATCAAAAATGTATTTACAAAGTAAAAAAAACGCAATTATGCATAAAAAATATAAATATACTAATTTTCCCTAAAAAATGTAGTGAACAACCATTTTTTCGCCTCTAGATCACATTTTTAATAGAATAACACCTTTTTAAAATTGGTAAAACACGAACATCAAACAACCATTCAAATGCTATGCGTTTTTACCATCCATTATCCAAAATTACAAAATACCTGGCATGTTAATTAATAATACAAAACATGTTATGTACCATTTAAAATTATTGAAAAATAATATATAGGTACATATTATAATAGACTTCAAATAAAAACAAATATATCACAGTACTGCCAGAGTAAAATTTATATTAACCATAAATATTCCAATCAAATTAAAAGGCGTGTTAATTTTAAAATGATGGCATGAACATATTATTATTGAAGATAACATGTTCTTTCCAATAGTAACTGATTTGATTTTTATGAAAAAGTGTAGTTAAGATGTTCATCCCTATGATTCGAAAATGTTCTAATTATTTTTAAGTTCTGAACTTATTTCCAATAGAAAGAGCGTACAATATTTAGTTTAAACGGCTTATTAACTCATTTTTGACAAATAGTTAACAACTTCTTGCCATGGGGTCTGCAATTATTATTCCTTTTAATTATATTCATGTTTTAAATATCTCACTTAATTTAATCTAAAGTTTAACTAAATTTTCTCAAAAATATGCTTAAAATAATTTTTACCTTTTAAAAACCTACTTATATTATGTTAGTTACGCCCTACACTTTCACAGCTGGTAGCGACGCCTAAAAGCCCTTTAGAAAATCTGAAAAAATACTGCGTAAGTTTTTAGACATTAAATCATATAAAAAGGTATCCCATTGAAAAAAAATCCCTAGTACATAGGCGGGCGCTCCAGGCATTCAAATGAACTATGGACAGATTAAAAAAAATCGAAAATTTCAATTTACATTGGTTTACACCTTAAATTATTATTATATACTAGCTATAAACCTTAAAAAAATATGTACTTTTAATATATTTTTTACGGCCGTCAGTTAAGGTTGTGGGAACAGTACTCTCTAGAGTAGCGTAACGTCTTGATAATATTAGCGTTGGACATTAAATAGAGAATTATGCTTTTTTGCTTCTTAAACCCCATTATTATATTATACCTCATTATTATTTGAGCCATGTGATATCGTTGGTGACGGACATTCTTTTATAGAGAATTGTTTATTTTGATAAATGATTAATACTAATGCCATATGTTATATAATAAATAATGAATGCAATTATTAGTTTTAATTTTCATTTAATTGAAATATTTAAAAAATGCAAATGTTAAAAAAATCTGATTCAGAGTATTAAATAATGCATAACGTCTATTTTTTCATTTTGAAACAATTTTGAAATTATAGTTCTTTTGAAAACAGAATGAGTTCAGCTATTGGATAGGAAGTTACAGATGAATGATAGAAATTATTATTTTTGGGGATTATAAGAGTTTTTTAAAATTATTATTTTTATTTATATAAATGTTCAAGTAAGTCTGGTACTCTCCTGAGTGCCCCCTTTTCTCAGAAATAATTATCTTAATAATCTAAAATAATAATCTTGTAAAATTTATATATAAATTTGATTCTACTACATCGTCATATTATATTCAATTTTGAATATGTAATAATCTATAATTATAATATCCCAGGTGTATGGCTTTGTACTGAGTGTCATCAAGTTCAGCGGTTTTCTATCCAATGCTGGATAAAGGTGCATGGCTATTCGCTGCCACGCATTTCTGAAGAATTTAATGATTTCTTCCGGCAGATTTTTGGGCGGCCTGTCGGCCTCTTGGTTCTTCTCGGGCACTACTGGATAACAAATTTCGTACATTTATAAGGGAACGTAATTTATATAATAATCAAACAAAGAAAAAAACGTACTTATAAGTTTTTCTCATTCAAACTCATTATTCGATAAACAATTAATAATACTTTATTAATGAACGAGAATAAACTTAAAAAAATATAAAGAATATATTGTTTTTTGAGAAGACATTTAATAAAGATTATTATACATAGTTACTTTTAACGTATCGTTACCGTCGTATGAAGTTTCCAGGGTCACATAATGTTATAAATAATTTATGGAGGAACATCCCAAGCCCTCAATTAATTGTAATTTAACTAAGCAAATGTCTTTTTACCTATTTTTTGGTTTATATACTTAAATGAATTGACATAACCACCATATTACTAATGGAACTGCGGTTCTACCAACGGTTGAATTGCCAACTTTCAAAGCTGGTAACATAAAAATAATCACTCAAATCGTGTAAACACATAAGTTCTTATACAACATGACAAGACATTTAATTTATAAATATATAAGCGGCTTATTTTAATTATAATTATGTACCTATACTAGCAATAAATCCGTGAAAAATTACTGGAAATAATAATAACGACGTGCCTTGCGTAACCGCGTAGCATATGCCGCGCGCTGACACAAGTCACACTGTAATTATCTAACGATTTAATTCCAACAATTAACGGATTTTACAACGGACAGACGGAAGAAATTATTATGTTTGATTTGTTTCTAAAGAATTCTTTGCACAGAATTACCAAGGTTTCTGATTTATGCAAGAAAAAGGAGTTTAAAACTTACGTAAAATAACATTCACTTTCACAATACGACATAGTTCATCGAAATACCACACTTAATGAAAAAACTTAAAAGTGGAAAGCGTAAATGAAAATGAAAAACTGGATAAAAGAAAAGTGAAATTTTGAAAACTCATGTAAAGAAAATTCGTGAAAACGTTTAAAAGAATACCGTGTAAGAATACAGTAAACGTGAGAAAAATAGGAGGTAGATTTCAGTGCATCAAAAATAATTCATGGTATCAAAAAACTAAATTCTTTGTTGTTTATTATATCAATTTAAAAAAAAAAAATTATTCACTCACACTAGTGGGCACAATAATTCGTCAACCTTCAGCAGTTCTCAAAAATACATAGATATTTGTATACGTTGTACCCTGATGAAGAGAAAATTGGTCCGGAAATATGTTGGTATTTTAATAAATTATTGGTTTATATTCTTTTTAATTATATTAATAATGTATATATCATTATCTTGTGTCGTTTTATTTGCGAATGAATAAATAAATAAATAAAATATATACCCTGTTCTAATGTTGTACAATAATAATGTAGATTAAAAAAAAACACCTATTCTAATTTGAGAATGGATTTGTTGAAAATGCTACGTCTTAATAGAACCATATGAGCCTTAAAATTGCGAGCTGTCAAAAAAAACATTTATTCGGTTAGGAACACAGTCGTACAGATTTTTCTTAATGCAGTGGAAAAATAAGGTTAAATAATAAGTGTAATCGCTAATATGTAAGAAAAATAATATGTGCATATACAATTCTAAAGTTTTGTTAGAATACGGGTGATTAAATAAAAAAACAAATATAAACGCGATCCTTAGAAGGAATTAGGGATGGGTAAAAAATATCGATATTTTTCAAAAAAAATATCGATATTTATCGTCGATATTTTTTTCGCGATAAATCGAATATCGATATTTTATTTTTCGAGTATTAAATTAGTATCTTTTTCGATATATTTTTTCCGGCGTCCTTTTTTTTTGGCCGCCGATATTTTTGGTCGCCAAAATCAATATATTTTTTCCGGCGACCTTTTTTTTAATATCGATATTTTTTGAGTATTTTCGATACTTTTTTAAAATATCAATTCGATATATATTGATATTTTTTTTTCATTTACCAAAATATTTTAATAAAAATAAATTTTAGTCGTTGCTCAATATCTATTTTATAAATTGCTCAAATTTAATTACCTATATTTTTTTTATGTGTATGAATAACATTTTATCCTGTGAACTAACTTACGAGTACCATATGAGATTCACTCGATTTTTATTATTTAACTCTCAGAGTTTGTTTATTTTTATTTTTATACGTTTTGAAGATGACAATAATATTTTGTAACAAAATTCTGAAATGTTTTTGTTCCGTTTCTCCTGACGTCACGGCTTTATTAATTTATTTGAATCATCAGGATCTTCACTGCGGAAGGTTTTTTTTTTAAATAGAGACGCGAACACGGAATACGTGTCACATCAATATTCTTACTATTTTCAAACTAAGCTAAACGCTTGTACTATGAAAATAGGACTAACTTGCTAGTCTGGAGTGAGGTTCGAACCAGCGAACTTTGGATTACGAGGCTAGTGTCCTAACCACAAGACTAACAAGCTACTCAAATTTTTAGTGATCAAAGAAGCCCATGACGTCCGTTTACTTCAGAATTTTGACAGAATTGTTATATTTTCAGCCACTAAAGCAGCTGATCATTAAATTGAGAGAAAAAAATAATTTATTACCTCCAAGAGAGTTTAATAATATTTTTATATTTTACTTATTTCGAGTGTAACGGAATCTCTCATCGACGGGTTCTAACCAATTATTTTATTATTGTATTATTTTCACCCAATTTAATGAATAATCTCTACTTCATTCAATTTAATAGTAACATGAATAATGTTTACGCCAAATCCAGCAATTGATTCCATTCTCTTTGAAAAATAAAGTTTGGCTAAATTACTAAATTACCTCTTCAATCAGAGTTTTTTTTTTTTTAAATTTAATTTGTTCAAAAATTACATTATCCTTCTCTTTTGCATGGATACATGCACATTAAGGTATCTTGGGAAAAGGAATGCATACGCGAACGAATTGGCTAAAGATGTCACACTTTTTGAAATTTGCCTAGAGCATTTTTATTCCTCGATGAATAACAGATTTGTCATTCATCGGGGAATATTTTTAATAATACCCAATCGGGTATTTTTAAAAATATATAATTAAAAACCATACTGCTGCAATCTGGATTTCGCAATGGAATGGTGTAAATAGTCGCAAGGGAAAATTGTTAAAAAGCATCTCGACAAATATTCCTAATAGAAAAAAGTTCCCAAAATAAATTTTCAATTATCTTCAGAATTAGAATTGGACATTGGCTGGTTGATATCCATTTGTTCAAGCTAGACATAGTTGACAGCCCGATGTGGGAGTGTGTCTCGGAGGAGGACACTCTTGAACATGTCTTTTTTGCCTGCCCACCTCGAAGGTCCAATTCCTTTTGCAGTGAGTTAATCAAGGCTAATTTTCAATACATATGGAAATAAATTTTATAAGACGCGTTTTGCCTGAGAGATGCTTTATAATTGAAGAATTGTATTTTTTTCAATACTATTCATACAAATGCAAGTTGTTGAATGTTAAATATTTAGATTGTTAATGCTTTTATAAGGCACAATGCGTCTCATAAAAATTAAAACGTAGATCTAAAAAACAAGTGTTTTTATTTCCACACGTGTGATTATGGACTAGTATAAACTTACCTCCGAAATAATAAATTTGCTAATTTTCAACTTCCGTATTTAATGTAGCCAGTGAAGGAAACATCAATAAACTAAAAATGTTTCAAACCAGGGCAAGGAGAAAAATCTAAATAAAAATAAATACAGCAGAATTGAAAAAATGAGAAAGTCCTAAATTGGGTGGAAATAAAAAAAATACTTATAATGTTCTTATATTTGTTCACAAAATTTTGAATAAAAAAATAACAAATATATTTTCAACAAAATTGTTGTAAATATGGGTATACAAAATAATAAAACTAGATATATGAATAGAACAAAATTACTATATTAGAATTTTTTTTAGATAAAATTAATTAATGTACAAGGATTTAAAAATGTGTGATGAGATGCAGGGAAATATGAATAATACAAACAAGCTGAATGAATTTAAAATTAAAATGCTACAATTATTTAAAAAATAATATTGTATAATATTGTTAATTACAGGGTGTAAATTATAGATTGTATATAAAAGAAGGTTACAACTGTAGATGTGTATAAATAATTTAAATAAAATATATCTCAAAGACACGAAGCTTTTTTGTATACCGTAAAGCATGTTAGATGTATTTATTAGCCTTTACGTGAACGTATAGTGTATAAAATATGGTGTTTTTATACATCATATTTAATACATCATACGTTCACATAATATTGATAAATATGTTTTCAATATATTAAGGTACCTATAATTCGTCTCAATGAATAATTATCCCTCTGTAGACAAAATAAATATCTATCTGTGTTCTTAGAAAATACTAAAAAATGTTTTGTGAATAAATTTTATCTTACGAAAATATTTTACGAACGACGTATTCTTTTATATTAATTAAGAGAAATTCCATTAATCATGGCAGAAAGAAGTCCCATTTTCAAATTTATCTAGTACCTAAACTTTATATTTTCTATATGAATTAAATGAAATTATTGTAGAACACGTGGGAAGTAGGTACCTACACAATGAAAGCAAACTTGATTCATTTGAGTAAATAAAATGTCGAGTCCATTTTAATACAGTTTATTTTTCGTTCCTCCTTCTTACCCATATCCCCATTGACATCGCTTATTTTGTTTCCCTCATCAATCCCCGTGCAGGACGAATCGCGTCGCGTCTGGCAACTTTTTCATTTTACTTATCTACTACTATTACTTAATTATTTTTTCTAAATATGCGTGAATATACCTTACGTTATAAAAAGTGAATGCCATATAAACGACAAGAATTATATTGAACTTGTAATATCTCATTGTGTGTCACGCGTAAAAAAAAGGAAATCGAGGGAAATAGATAACTACATCGCATTGAAGTGAAAAATTATTAAACAAATAAGGCCTTTCGCTGACCATTTTGTTTTGCCCTATATATTTCAAATAGAAAAATAAAAATTTAAAATATAAAGGTATTTTTATCAGCAGCGAAAATCTATGCATAATATCTAATGTGAAAAACTATAGATGTCTTTAGCACAGTTCATACGAAAATATAAAGGAAACTGATTTGGAACATATAATGTGTGGATGTTCTTGCGGTGAAATTGGTGAACGTTACATTGTGTAGTGATCCAGGTTATACAGGTTAAAAGTCCGAATTTCTCTAAAAAGACTTTCATACACGTTTCTCATATACGTATAGCTTTCTGTAATTGATCTTAATTAAGAAAATTTTTAATTTGTCTCCTCTTATTAATTTATCTTAAATAACAAGGCCCATTAAATTATGTTGTAAAAAATCAGGAAAGTGCGGTAGCCTTGCATTGAATTGTGCCGAGTCATAAAACAATACAATATATCTTAAAAAATATTGAAGAAACAATGGAAAATAGGGTGCAGTGTTTAATTTGCTTAAAGGCGGCACTTTATCTAGGGACGTCACTGATTGTGTGCTTAGAATTATGTTAAATGTATCGAAAACAAGCCGTGCAGAAACAGAAACACTACCAACTTTATGAAATTAATTAGTGGTAGAAAGTTTATTGTTACAATAATTTTAGAAAGGGAAGCATCTGTTTCAAACACCCATTTCGATTCGGTTACGTTGTCATCCCGCCCTCCCCCCCACAAAGGCAATTAAAATGTCCATAAATTAGCCCCCACTGTTAGTCTAACTGATGGATTCTTCGGTGCAGAAAAGCTAATCCGACTGCCATTTGATAGTGCTCTCTGGCGTCGGGACGGCTGCCGTCTTCGGGCGACGCGACGCATGTATAAGGGGGCAAATATTTACTCTAGACTTGATTGCAGGATCGCTTCGACGCATCGGTTAATATAAGTGGATTTATTTGAATAACGCAAGCACCCTCTGAAAGCGCAGTTCGAAGTTGTTTGATTTAATACGAATTGCGATGTTTTCATTAACTAAATGGATTTTCTAAAAGAGATCTAGAATTTATTTATCGAGTGAAGTTAAAATTTATTTTAGATTAATTATTGGTTTTAGAATATTGTTTATTTAATTTTTTTATATAACTCATAGATAATAAGTTGAGAATCATTAAAGTATAATGTAAAAACATTTTTGACAATCAGGAGAACCACAAAATATGTATACTTTTTATGAATGCAAAATTAGAAACAATTATGTTTCTAATTTATTAAAAAAATTAAACATAATAAACTAAATTTTTTCTTCAAACATAGCAAAATGATTTTGTGGTGACGTTATTAGTATAATTAATAAGAATACACTTTGATTTCATCAATGAATTATAAAACTATAAATAACCAGGTCTTTTTAAAAATAGTTATCTTTTGAATCTTCACATTTTTCATATTAGTACTTAATTATTTATTCATCTCCTATATATATATTTATATTTTGTTATTGTCCATACTTTGATTTTTAATTTTTAATATACTTTTTTAGGAACCATTGGCCCCGAAACATGTTCACATTTTCAACAAAAAGTGGTGAAAACAAAATGTTTCTTTATTAATTCAATTAACAGAGTTTTGTTATAAACTATTAAGTTATACGAGATATAAATTATCGCTCAAGTACAGAGATCGTGGATCCTAAGTCCACGAAGTCTACCACGCGACCCGCAACTAACTTCGGTGTAGTATTGCGAATTTTGTTTATCGTGAGCGTGACGTATTAAATTTGAGAATGATTATTTAATAAAAAATCTCTTTTAAACTGGGCCAAAACTACAAGGAATACTCAGAAACTTTCACCACAGAAAAAACAATTAAAAAAAGAAACAAATTATATAAAACTTCTAAGTTACATAATTATATTCTAAGTATTCACTTGACTTTCGAAAGATTGAGTTGTGTTCGTGTCCGTAGAAAATCAATAAGATTCAAATATAATTAATGTTCCTATTTAATAACGAATAATGAAATCCTTTCTATCGATGTCTGCGTACGCAAAACAACATTTTAATCATACTAGCAATATTTTTCATTCTATGAGTATTCTCCTAATCTCTTTTCTATGTTTCTTATCCAAATAAAAAATTCTCATAAAAATCAAGAAATGTACAATTTTTCTTTTTCATGAAAGTCTGTAAAAGACAATTACTATTGTGGCTTTTAGATAGCCAATCGCTAATTAGTACACGTTTTTCGATACATATAACCTAAGTTTGTTTTAAAACAAAATAATAATATGTCTAATCCTGTCAAACGTGCAATTTCTCAGACGTGTATATCATATTTACGTACACATATACGGTAAAATTTGGTAGCCGCTATTACATTCTGGATAGGATATTAAAATTTCGCAAACTATAAAAGCAATGTTTATGTTTTCTTAACAACATGTCTAGACTCAAAAGAAGGGAATGAAATAATTTTGCTGCCAATAAAATTTGACCTTTATTGTAACAATAAATCTCTTTCGGCATTTGCCTCAAAAATTAGGTAGATTTCGTATGTGTGTGTACGTTTGTATTTGATTTTTTCATTAGGTCCATTATTAACAGACTTACGACTGCATAAATTATAAAGAATGTATATTGTAGACAATTTTTTTTGGTCAGTACGCTAAAAGCCTAGCGGAGAACCTGTCGTTTGAAAAAAGTATCCAACAAAAAAAGTGTTCACTAATTTTTTTACAATATAATGAATGATGAACGAAAGAAAATATTTTTTCAATATTTTTTACAATATAACAAGCATTGAAAAAATTGCGTAATTTGGTCGACATTTCACCCGAAGAAAATGTTCTATTCAAAATTAAATGAAGAAGACTCCCCTAAGTTTGTGCTACTAGTTACGAGACACCTTGTATATTCTCTTTATTTCGGGGTGAACAGCATGTAGAGGGAAGTAGTATTTTTTATCTTAGAAGAGGTTTCACTCAGGTTTCCGTAGAAAACAATTTCTTAGGATGTGGTAACTTTTGGCAATCAAGGATTCAATCTGTCGACATTGTATACAGCTTCTGGAATACTCCCAAGTTCAGCGGAAGAACGTCTCTTCGGCCATTTCTACTTGGTGCCCTGGCTCGGAGGCACGTGATAAGAGTGTCAAACGGTCCATATTACTTGATATGAATTTATAGACTGCAATAAAGGAGGGTCGCCCCTTATTAACTGAGGCGCATCGCACGACCACATATAGCATCATCATCATACCTACTTTTCTACACACACAAGGAAGCTTTACTTTCGTGAGGAATATTGTCGATCGCTTTAACCGGGAAAGAAAAATTAGCGAAAATTTTGTTTTGACAATATAAATTTTTCAACCAATAAGTAAGGATATAGGGAAAAATAATCAAAATTATGTTTTGCTCGTAATGGTAAGTTCAAAAGTCACAGTTCGTGTTACTATTTATGGAGATTTTTTTCAGTTTTTACTCTTGTTCTTAAGAAAATCTTAAAGAATTTAAATAAACTGTTTAAATTGTGTGTTACGATTTATTTATTTATTTAATAAGAAATATGTTTATTTAAATACCGGTAAAAATATTTATTTGTTTTTATACAAATCTGTTTTTAATTTATTGTGCTTTAAACATCCCTGATTTTTAAAAATTGTTATATGTAATAAACACTATGCTCTTACATTATAATGTTTAAAAACCATTAGTAATTCTTAATACTGAATCTTTCTTGATAAATCATTAGAATATTCAAGTCTTCTAGAGCCTGACATTTAATCCACACACCATTAATTGATGACTTACGTGACACTATATAAACTAAATGAATTCGGTAATTCTAAAACCGTTAAATTTATATTCATCCTAAGGAAGATTTATAATTGGGACCCTAGTGGTCCAGTGGTACAGGGGGATTCGGCTTTGATTCCCGTGACGTTAAAATACACTTATGAGATTAACTCAAACCTATGTGTTTTTGCCTCATGTTTCGCTCCGGTAATTAACAATTATAATAAAATAATATATTACTATTGAATTCTAGAAATCGTATTGGATTGGATATTAATATAAATTGTTTCTGTTTTTTCCAAATGAAGAGGGCAAGAGGACAATAAAATATTATAAATTAGTCAAAAATGTAATGTAATATTCTTCTTCATTATTTATAACTTTTCCCAAAGTCCTACGAGTTTTTCGATAAATAATACCCAGACTTGACTTGAAGAATTGAGTAAAACATTGAAACAAAGAGTAGAAATATTGTAATTTTATATTTATGATTGTGTAACGAGATGCTAAAAATAATGTAGGCACCATCCGAACCTCTGGTAATACGAGTATGTCACTTAAAATAATACTTTTTAATAAAATAAGATCTAGAAAGGCCTACAATTATCTACAACCTTCGGAAACGTCTTCAAACGTTTAGAAACGCCTGGAATAACTGAGAAGCGGAGAGGACCTTCTCCTATACACTAAAATAATCTAGAAAGTTCAAAAATACCAGCATTTAGGAATAAATACGGAACTACGCCGCGGCGCAGTAAAGTTGTCGTTTTCGACAGCTCATTCAGTGCGAAGTACGCGCGAGACGAGGCCAGGTGTGTCCAGAGTGAAATTGCGAAGCGGCAGATATCGAGCGAAGTATCTAATTGGCGAAATAAACCAGAGCGACTTCTATGTGCGAGAATTGAATATTAAACGAGGGATAAATACGAATGATATATTGCGAAATAGTATAATTTAAAGAATAGCGTTAAGTTTCAAGTGACTTTTTACATAGAATAAAATTAATTAATCATTAATAAATAAATTACTAATTAATTTCCAGTGTTTTCATTCATTCCTCACTAGCTACGACACGTGATAATATAATATATAAAAGTAGAAAAAATGTAACGTAATATTCTCCTTAATTATTTATAATTTCTTCCCAACATTTTACAAGTTTTTGGATACCCCTGTGATAAAAACCGAAGCAGTCTTGACTCAAAGAATTAGAAGTGCTATTGTCTATTTGAGATTTCACTTTGAAGGCCTGTAATTACACAAAATAACAAATGTAATGAAAAAACAAACAAAAATATTACAGAATAGGTAATTTTCTATCGAATGAAGTTTATGAAATCTTTAGCAAATAGTTTTACTTTTGGCGCACACTTTAAAATTGAAAAAAAAAGAAAACGGACACTAATTAAAATAGAGGACACATGAGGGACAACTCTACCGTTTCCCGAAGTCGGGAAGAATCCTACAACGTATAAAATAGTTTGTGGATTCATTTACTCGATGGAAATATATGTATTTGGGTAGGTATAAATTTGGTTGCTTAGATTTTTTTAAATACTAGTATATGTATATATATATATATATATACAAATAAGAGTTCTATCCTATGAAATATAGATTCTTTGTGAATAAAATGCTACAGTTAATTAATAACACCCGAATATTTACTGATTATATGTCACAATGTCTTTTTATTTATTACTAGCTATACCCGGCCACGCGTTGCTGTGGCACAGTCTTCTCAAATGGAAAAGAAAGAAAAGAGAATGTTTCAAATATGTTTAATTTTACAATGCTTATTCAATTTTGTATTGTAAAAAACTTCAAAAAATGCATGTTTTTACCTGTCACAGATGTGACATCTGTATGATAGTAGGTATATAAAGACCGTAGTAGGCATATAAAAACATGCGCGTATTCGAATGCAGCATTGTATTAAAGTCAATCCGTGAAGAACTTTCAGAAATTTAAGATTTTGAACCAACGAATATTTACATTTTTATATATTTTTATAGCTGTTCGTACCCGGCATTGCTCGGGTTAAGGATTAAGTTTAATATAAGTTTGTGGGGACACACAAAGGTTTCATTGTTTCGCAAAGTCTCTAATAAAAAAGGATCCTTTTAATCTAGACTGGGATGGATGGGATGTCCAGGAAGAATAAGAATTCAAAATTCAGATCAGATCGGCAAACGTTGTATGTTTGTACAAAAATATATCAGGTGTGTGGGTGGGGAAAAGAGGAAGGGGGGAAAAGTTGTCTTTATTAGGTACCCGCCAGGTCTTGAAGAATAAGTATGCAAAATCTGGGTCAGATTGGTCATGCGGTGTAGACTTTTACAGAAAATATAAAAGGGGAGGGGAAAAGTCGCCATCGTTACCTGTCGGGTCCTAAAGAATAAGTATGCAAATTTTGAGTCCGATCGGTCGAACGGTTTGCATTGGAAATATACCAGGGGGAGGGAAAGAGGTAAAGGGGAGGACGGAAATGTCACCTGTGTTACTCACCGGGTCCTAAAGAATAAGTTTCTAAATTCTGAGTCCGATCGGTCGAATAGTACAAATTTGCATTATAAATATATCAGGAGAGGGAAGGGGTAAAAGTGGTAGAGGGTAGGTTTTATAGGTATAGATATCGCGATACGATTGGCTGCACTTTCTCAACGGTTCAAACCATAGACGTATATAAATTTAGACTAGTCATTAAAAAACAAACCTGAGACTTCTAGTCTCTGCTGTCTTCTATTACGTACCAAATGTATCAGTCAGAAAGAGATTGAAATTATTTACATAACATGTATAAGAAAGGACAATGAAACATACCGTGATACAACGAATCCACATGAAGTTGTAGCGAATGCTTTTGCTTTTTGTCTTAACAATTTAAAAAATCGACGGTTTTAGTGCTTCATCAAGTAATAAAGAAGACGATATATATATATAGAAAGAAGATACATATAAATTATCTTTCATAGGTGAGTTTTATGTCAATAATTTGCGGAGAAATTCAAATCAAATTCGGAGTACGGAGATATCAGTATTTTATACGTTGGTAGTCTATGGTCTTTTCTCTTTCTTTTTTACAGCGCAGCATACGTATAAAAGAGATACAAATAGAAACAGGGTTGAGTATTGCATTCATATTTTTCGATAACAATTTTCCAAATGAATATTTAAAAAATATTTATTTTTGGATATATTTTTATATTAAAAGTGATTTAAATATTTTGTTTCTGTTATTATGCTCAATTAGTTTTTTCTGTAATTTATTTACTTTATACAATTATTTTTAGAGAAACTCAAATCCATATCTAAAGTAATTATATTCATCAATTCAAATTGAAAGTTAAATTATTTGTAATATTATTTGTTGTGTATATGAGAGATTATGTGAGTTATGAGAGATGTATTTTAATTTGTTTCCCTTACAGTATTGTGATGTAAATAAACAAGTTGAGGAATCGCTCGCGCTACTATCAGAACAAGAATCAATGGACATATGTATAACACAAACAAAGAATATACGTGAAACACCCGGATAAAAAAAAAAGATTTTGCAATAAATAAATGTAAAAATCTCTCTACAATCGTTAGAAATATGCGAGCACAGAGAGTGCGAAATCCAAAAAAAAATTGTATTGCTGAGAAAAGTGATAGATGAATTAAAACGTAAAAGATATATTTCTGAACAAGTTGAAGATTTTTTGAAATATTGCACTGAGAGCAGTCATAAAATATTTCTTAAATTATATAATCGTGGTAATATTAAGGAAAAGAGTTCTGTAAATTGCTAAAATGTTATATAAATTATTTTTGTATTTGATTTTTAATTTTAGGACACTTTTTAAAATTATTTCTTTGAAATCCAAAAGAGTGTACGTATTGGAAACGAATATTCCTATGCCGATGTTCCTATGAAAGGTACAGATTAACCTAGAAAATATATCAGGGACGGGGAAGAGTTATAAGAATAGGGGGGAAATGTCGCATATATTACCCGCCGAGTCCTTAAGAATAAGTTTCCAAATTTTGTTCGATCGGTCAAACGGTACAGATTCGCATCGAAAATATGTCAGGGGAGGGGAAGGGGTATGAGAATAGGGAGGAAATGTTGCCTGTTTTACCTGCCGGGTCCTAAAGCATAAGTATGCACAATTGAAATCGAATCGGACAAACGGTGTGGATTTGTAAAGGGAACAGACAGACAGACAGACATTCGGACGGACATTGAGTTTTATAGGTATAGATTTGAATTTGAAAAATTTTATATCTAAATATTTATCAATATTGAAAGGGTAGGTACCGGCGCCTTTTTTTTTAAAATAATTTGTGCGAATTCGAATGCAATGTTGTGTCAAAAAGAACTTTAGGAGATTTATGATTTTGGACATTTGAAAACTTTCATTTTTATTTATATAAATAAAAAGTAGGTATATGAAAACAAATTAGGTATACAAAATTCTCGTGATTGAATGCAATGTTGTGCCTTAACTTCAAATCAATCGGTGAAGAACTCGATTTATCGATTTTGTACAAACGAACATTTACATTTTTATTGCTATACATAAATAATTAACGGTCTACTTCATTGACGTATATAATACAGGCACGTTATTTCCATACCAGCCGGCTTTCATATGTAGCAAATATTGCATTGAAAGAGACAAAAAATCACATAATCAGGTAATCACGTAAAAATCAGGTAATTTGAAGTCACAGTGACTAAAGTAACATACTCATTCTTACAATAGTGTACGATACTCTATTCCATTTTCCCCGGGACTTTTTTTCGGCGTAGTTTGCGTTTGGCGTTTTGTGTCGGTTCGTTTGATAACGAATGCAAGTAAGGCAATTTACTTTACTTTTGAGTTGCCCAGATTTCACGCTATTAACGTATCTACAGTTTATTATATCATTGGTCTACTTATTAACATTATTGTATAACAATTTTGAGCAGAGAAACTGAATAGGATAGTAGGTATAATTGCATTCCAGCGATTCAGAATGTTAAGTGTTAAAGCTATATTAATAAAGTTTGCAGCAATCAGGTGACTTCCTCGCCTGCATCGAAGTGATTCATTAGATAACCTCGATGCTATTGGCACAAGTTGTGCTCAGACTGTGTAACAAGTTCCAAACATAGCGTTATACGAGAATATATATAGTATCTGCCCGTATAGATATTTGTATAATTTAATATGTCTATCTATGTCTGTCGTTGTCTATACCAAATCTGATCTTTTATATTCTCACTAGACTGTAGAAACAAAAAGAATTGCAGCGATAATTACAAACGAGGATTTCCAACACTGGACGTTTTACAGTAAATTAGAAATTATTCAAAGGGTCTAGAATAAACAGTGGAACTGCCGACTAAATTCTCGAAACTTCTGGAAACCCAAAGCTATATATGAAGGGATGACGCCATCGCGATGTCATAAAAGAGAGTAATTGCGTGCGATTGACCATAAACAGTGATGGACAAAATATAGCGTAAAACGAAAGTACCGATCTACGCATTTGTAGAATAATCTAGAGTAACTAGTGTTAAATGACTCCGAAATACACAATACTGCTCCATTTAAGTGTTCAGTGATTTTGGTGACAAGTAAAAAGCTAATTAATTTCGAGTGTTTTGTTTGTCTCCCATTGCCACGACCCCGTGACAATATTTTTAACTGATCTAAACTAAATGTTGCATATTGTATTTTGAGAGATATATTGAATGACATTCGATTCAAAATGAAAATTATAAAATATTAAATTGCACTCCGGCAGTGAAGGGGACCCATTATAGACCAAAGGTCAATCTACTAGTAAAAGGTGCCGTATCGGCCTTATACTTTTGCCATCCAGATGGGCATTTTGTAAATGCTAAAGTTAATAACGAAGCAAATTAGTAAGCAGAAACCATGTCACTGTCTCCGAGGTGCGACAAGGATAAAAAACAAATAAAATAAGATTTACAAAAGAAATTGATGATAACAGATAAGTTATAAAATAAGACAGCAAATAAAAAAAATATATAAATATTCTGACGGGGGATGGTTTTGAAGTGTCCGTGATGGTCGAATAATATTTATTTTTAGACATGTTTTTAGACATAAGAAGATTCTGGGTTCATGGAAGTATTGGTATTTCAATTAATTTCACGATGTTAGCTTGGTCGCCGATCGAGCTTGTTAACCTCGAGGTTGTAATGACGATATCAAATATTATCTTCGCGCTTTGAATCGAAGAGTCAGCTTCTGAGTTCAAACTCCCGCAATTTCAGAGTCAATAGAGCTAAGAATCCAGGTCTGCCCCTACAGGAACAACTCTGTTCAGTTTAGTGCCGATAGTTCCACGACATGTTTATAGCTCATAATATATTTTTTTACATTTATTACACTATAAGGAAAATAAATATACATATATAACTTATTATATTAGCAAACCCAGCTTCAACTATCTGTTATTATTAATTCCTTAGATCAATACAGAACGTTACTAAAGTTTATAAATATAAATTGTAAAATAAAATTTAAATTTGTGGTTAAATTATTTTAGACAGCGGTCTAGTATAGCCGCGGTTGCGTGTGGCAATGTAATAAAGGCAACAGGTATACAAGAATAGATACCGAGGGTTGGCTTGATTTATTGTGGATACCAGATTTATAGAATATGATTTACACAAACTGGATACAAGTAAGTTAAGGTTACAAAGCTAAACGCGTGTGATCGGAAACACGGAAACAAAAGACATGGCAAAGGAAGTGAGGCGAGTTCGCACAGGCAACGGTCTTCGATTGGACGATCTGCTTTAGAGCGCTTTTACAGGGCAGTTATAGATGGGTTATTGATTAACATTAAATACAGATACATACATTAAACACAGATTAAATACTCTAACACATAAAATTTTTCAACAAATTTATTTTCAAAAGTTAAAGAAATCATACTTGCTTAATTAATTATACGCGGTTTCCATTTTTTTTTGCAAAATATTACTTTTGCCTCAATTCATTAAATGTTGAGAGCCAATCAAAATACTCGCGAATGAAAAAAAAGTCTGCAGACTTCGGCCTGATTACTTCCTCTTAGTGGTAATTTAGCTTTAAACATAAAAAAAACTCGGGTTAATAATACCGAACAACGTTCAGAATATGTTCTATAAAATATTTTTCTCTAAAACTTCATATTTAACGCAGAAAATTCTACGCATTGAACCCGCTGTTTTATAAAATTGCCCAGTACATTAATTTTAAACCTCTGGGGGAAATATGTCAAGATGATGGATACAACACAAAATAAAACATGAACATTTTTGTACCGGGTGGCTAGATGAAATTGAATCTGAGTCCATTCGTAAGCGTTTTTTAGAAAATAAATAATAAATAAACTAAACATAAAAAATTAGGTCGCTTAAACTAATACATTATGGGAACTGCAATCGGTTTCGGAATCGTTCCTTCTTCAAAGTAAACTACAAAACCAAATATAAGAAAGTATGAGATTATATTTTTCCGAATTCACCACTAACTTTATTTCAAATAATCATAGATTTAATAAAAATAGAGTATTCAATATTCTCCATAGTGATTATAATAGAAAACGATTAGATAACTTGGAAGCCCTAGAAATTAAGGAGTCTACAAATAATAATGAATCTATAATTAATAACCAGAAATCTTAACTAATCTACACTCTTAACTTAAATATGCTCCCATTAATAATAATAATGAATCTATAATAATTAATAACCAGAAATCTTAACTAATCTACACTCTTAACTTAAATATGCTCCCATTCACCACACCATTTTTTATTTATACTTCTTGTGTTTAGTTTGTAGAACACCACGTTTAATTTTTAACGAAATTTAAAATAAATTAAATTTTAATAAATATCATTATTAAGTTCTGCAGGTTAAGTATTATTTTAAATCTGACAGCTGTTTCGGCTTGTAAGGCCATTATCAAACATTATCAGCACTGTTTAATAATGGCCTTACAAGCCAAAAACGCTGTTTGATAATGGCCTTACTTGCCAAAACTGTTTGATAATGGCCTTACAAGCCAAAACAGCTGTCGTATTTAAAATAACACTTTACCTGCAAAACTTCATAATAATATTTATTACAATTTAATTTATCTTAAATGTCATTAAAAAAACATATTTTTCTTTCCCCCCTCATTTATTATTCCCCTCCCCAGTAATCCACCCACTTTAACACCTGAAACTACTATTATTTTATTTTAATTAAAGAGACACATGATAATACATTCATAAGTCATACACTTAATATAAGCAATGGTTATGTCAAGTCCCTAAAAAGATATGAAATGTTTTTTTTTTCAAATAAAATACAGAGAAACAATAAAATAAAAAACAATCAACAGACACTTCAAGAATGATGACGATAATGCCATTATTTATTTCACGAAAATTGATGATTATATGACGAAAATTCAAGAAAATTGGAAAATATATAATTGCCCATATTTTGTAATTTTTTGTTTACAGTTTATCCGGAAGGAGGAACGGTGGATTCGATTTTATCAAAAATATAGTGGTGTAAACGAAGTAATTTTTTATGTTTCTTTTAATTAAAAATGAATAACCGCAAAGAAATAGCTTATAAAAATAGTATAAGATGTACACAAAAAATATTTGAACGAATTACCAGATATTATTTGAAATGTTGTCAGTAACAAAACGAATGACGGAATAAAAAGTAATTTAAGTAAGGTTACAGGTAGAACGATCTGTGATTTTAGTTGATTAATTTCAAAATTTAGTTATAAAAGAGTTTTGAGTGATTTAAGTCAGCGTAAAGTGACAGTACCGCTTAGAAACAGACGGTGTGTATAGACTTGATTGTCAAGACTGGGATAAAGTATACGTGGGACAAATGGCGCGTACAATTTCCAAAAGGGTCAACGAGCACAAACGGGCATGCAAACTCGGTCATCCAGAAAAATCAGCACTGGCTGAGCATTTTCTGGATACCGGCCATCATTTTGTATTCGAACCGAAAATCCTTGGAAAGCCACCATACGCGTCTTATCAAGGAAGCACTAGAAATCTACAAGCACCCGATAAATATTAATAGAGATGATGGTCTTAAATTAAAAACATCTTAGTATCCGGCGCTTCAAAGTCATTCATTTTGTCTGATATTCTGATTGTCTGATCACTATCAGACAACAGATGAATCATACACACAACACAATACAACACATCATAACTTTGGCACGGTATTGCAAGCCGATATATAACCACAACACCAACATTCACAACAACACATCAGCCCCCAGATGATGGACCCTGCAATGGCATCCGAAACGTCGACCCGAAAGGTCGTAACAACACGGCATAATACCCCAGTAAGCACAAACTTGAAAAAATATTAGTAGTTTTGTTTTGATAGCTATTGAAAGTAGAAAATTTTGTATTTCTTTGAAAATTTTGCATTATTGTATATATTAAGAAAAAAAAACATATTTTCATGCAAATATTGCAAGTAAAAAGAGAAATATTGGTTAGAGAAGAAGTGTGAGGAAATCAAAATAAATTTATTTGTTTATAAGGACCGTGCACCATCAATGACTACTAAACTACTTGTTTATTAGGACTACTATCTTACACCGTCAAGGAATTTAAGCGTGGCCGAATATCAGTTTTTGATGAAGAGGATACGGTCTATAAAATCCATGAAATTGTCATAGCATTGCGAATGTGGGAGACAAATGAAACTCATGAAATTAATTAAATTTTAAGTTATCAGTTGTATTCATTATCGAAAGCCCGGCAGGCGCTCTCGTAATCTATTTCCGCTGGGCGCTTATATTTCACACTAACACGCCATTTTCGTCAGCATCCATTTTAATGGAATCGCAGAACTGTCACAATAAACAGTCCATGTAGCGGCAATGTCGCCTTTTATACAGGGAATGTCATTTCGCTATCATTCGGGTACAATCGATTAACTTCTAAACCATTTGAGTAATTTCCAATTTCTGTTAAACGTCCAGAGTATTGGGAAATACTCAATCGTGAGTAATTCTTTCTGTTTCTACACTCTTGTGATAACATGCCGCAGGATGATGATTAGAGAGATTGCTGATATTATAAATATATCGTACAAAGTAAGCAAAATATATACATATCGTATACATATCGTACAAAGTAAAAAAATATCTAAAATAAATATTCTACGTTTTGTCAAGCTCACCCTATAGAAAAATGATCTTCTCAATCTACTTAAAATCTAGTGCTTACTTTACCCCTCCCCTGTGTTGTTTTTATAGACTTTATAAAGTGAGAAATTGTTGCAGGCAAACCATAATGTCAGTTCGGTATTATGACGCCAGTTTTGGAACACTTAATACATAAATCCTTATTATTAGACACTTAAATTGTTATTCTCACCCTCAGCTTTCTTACGACCCACTCCCTTTAGATTCTCTCTTCATCGGCTGAAATATGAACATCATGCAAAATTTATGAATGCTGAGAATTATTATAAAGTAATAAATGCAATATTTTTGGCTTACCCACTGAATGCGCGCGATATGTTTGCGTGACATGGGAAAAAACAGACCAAAGATAAATGGCATAAGTTATACTACAAAAGGAATGAAATCTTACCTTTGTTGGCGGGAATGACAGAATGCCGCTATTTGTCCTTTGTGAATCTTCTTCAATTTCACTCTTAATTCTAGGTGCGGGTGGTAAATGAGTGGGAACAAATTGTTTTACGATGCGGTGGAATAAGGGTTCAAATCAAGCGGTACAGACAGATTAAATTCGTTGCGGAGTGAACACAGCGGGAGTCAAAAAACAGGTGACCGTTACATTTGCGATGATATCAATATTTTCGATGATTGCCTATAGATAGGCATTTGGGGCAAAAGATGGAAGATGTTGATATTTAGGTACAGATTAAAAGCAACAAAAAGGACAGAAATGATGAGGATAGGCAGATTCTCATTTCAATTGCGGTCCAAATCAGCCACACCTCCTGCTTTCCACTCCATCAACATATCGGACAAACCACCCACAAATACTCACACCTATAAAGTAAATTACGAGTAGCTTATTGGTCTTGTGGTTAGGACACCCGCCTCGTGATCCTAAGGTGGCGTGTTCGAACCTCACTCGAACTGGCAAGTTAGTCCTATTTTCATAGCACAAGCATTTAGCTTAGTTTGAAAATAGTAATAATATTAATGTGACACGTAATCCGTGTTCGCATCTCTATTTAAAAAAAAATTAAGTGAGTAAATATTAACAAAAAAAATATTACAACAATATATTCATATATATTTCAAGTATATATTTTTATCGAAAGAATTAATTCAAAACCAAATGAATTAACCAATTAGAAAGACATACAGAAAAATCAAATCCACGAAAAAATATTTGGCTGCTACCGGGACTTGAACCACTTTCCTCTTTTTCGGGGCAGGCGCGTTATCCAATTACGCTATAGCGGCTTTGTATGTTTCCGTGAATATATCGACCATATCTGTAAGTCTCATTTATTAATTGAAGAAGATCCGTGGTTCGAATACCGGTAGCAGCCAAATATTTTTTCGTGGATTTGATTTTTCTGTATGTCTTTCTAATTGATTAATTAATTTGGTTTTAAATTTTCACAGAACTTTGTTCTGAAAAAATTGTAACTTGTACTTTGTAATATAATTGTACAATAAGAATATATTCTTGAATATAAGAAAAAAATCAATTTTATAATTTTTTTTGAAACGCGGAACGCTAACTTTTGTTGACTTTGGATGACGTATTTTATTACACCTCATTATTTATATGACTAAAATAAATACGATTGAAAATTGATGACCCCCAACAACACCCGCAATACTTTGTACGCCAAGCGTTTGTACGATGTTTCACTATAATAGATAACGAGTACATACATATTTGCATCGCAGTTTTCCTGGGAAAAAGCCACGTTTGAATTTCTCGTAACTTTTTCAATGCTATTCTGTCTCGGTCTTCCTCGATGTCGTCTCTTATTTAATATGTATATTCTTCAGAATATTTTGAATATGTTTAAATTTTTTAAGAATGCTATACGGGATTTTATCCGAGAAGGACATCATTAATCAAGATATATATACTAAAAATGTCTCATGGAGACGAAGCTGTTTTTTTTATATGGAAAAGTAGGTATGGAACGAATGGATGACTTTTTTTTTGATGTTCATAAGTGATCCAACATCTAATACATATTGTGTTCTTGAAAAATTGGAACGTAGTCAAAATATTCTGAATATGTATAAAAGAAAACTGGTCGAAAAAGAAGTTTAAAAATTGAAATGATTTTCAGGCGTACTCTGGTTTAATGTTGATAGTTAGAAAGAATGTCAAAAAAAAACAAATAAAAAAATGTATAGATACTTCATTAACATGGCGACATCTGTGCTGGATTATGGGAATGAAAAAGCTTTCGACTGCAGGTGGTGGTAGTATAAATACAACTCACACACAAAACAAGTGCAAGTAAAATATATAGATATACATATTCAAAAATTTGATAGATCTATCATGGGCGGAATTGGTGGTCGTTACATTGTGCAAAGTGATCCCTTAAGCCAGTCGAACGATAGTTCTATGAACACCCAAAAAAAGACTTCCATACCTAATTTTCCATATAAAAGGAATAGCTTCGTCTCTATGAGACATCAATAATATATATCTTGATATATTTATATTTAGATGTGTCCGAGCAATTTTTATCTTCTGTTTCGATTATACACATTACCTTTAGATTTTATATATCATTCTTCAGCACCATTTCTTTATGATCCTGCAGGGTTTTAAATGAAGATCCCTATTGCAGGGTTTTAAATGAAGATTTTTTTATGTTCTATAATTATTAAACACGTTTTTTTAAAAACTCTGATATTTTTTATGACGTGTTTGATTTAATCGCGCTTATAATATTCCTACAGTTTTCACTGTACGGAGGTTTTGTATTTTGATTCATATGAATTAAGTTATCGTATAATATATAATTAACAATAGTCACATAATAATATATTACAAAAACCCGTTTTTTTATGGAATCTACTTCATTTCCTTTAAAAGTAAGGTAAGTGTTGCAGTACTTTTTAGCGAACTTTGTTGGATAAAATTATTAAATTCTAACTCCAAAATAGACGAATTAAGGCTGCATCTTTGACACCTAATAATTGGTTAGAATAATTTAGTTTTGACATTTGATAGTTGGGTTTTACCACACCCTCCATATTCTCTGGATCTTTCCCAGACAGATTTCAACCTCACGTTACAGAGAAATATCTGACCTACTAAAAATGAAAAGATGCAGTGGTTCCTGACATTGTTAATACATAAAAGTTAAATGTAAATCTGACCAACAATAATGAACAATGATGAAAACTGCAATTTATCTGACCAAACAATATTTATAACTATTTGAATTTGAATAAATCGATAAAATATATTTTTTTTGTTAATTTTAATAATAAAACGGTACATACTTTTGAACAATCTAATATCCTTTATTTCAAACAAGTAAATTGAAGCCTGAAATATTAAATTTATGATTAAAGTTGGATGCAATGATTAATGCATACGAGAAACTACCAAAATAACTTGGAGCGTACGTAATTCATTCGTACAAACTTTGAATTTAAATAAATCAAGGCGGGTAAAATCAGAACACACAAGTCAGGCTTCACGGTTTGTAAATAGGTACATGGAAATGGTATTTTATCTACGAGAGAGCGATGTCTGTTGTGTGAAAATTCAGTAATTAATCGTGGGCATTACTTGAAATAAATTCCATAAAATATACCATAGTACTTGAACATCACCAGGTTTATAAATAAAAAATATTTGAAAAAGTTATTCCGAATAAAAATATTCGGTGTATAATTTTCTGGCATATCCTGCCATGTATATATGACTTTCATGGCTGAAATTTCGGATCCTATTGCAGGGTCCATTATAAGGGCTGATAGGATGAGTAAGTGTCGATTATTAGTTTGATTTATTATTGTTAATGTTAAGTATAAGCTTGCAATACCGTGCCGTGCCAGGGTGTGTCCTAGTTTGCATCAGATTAAGTACTTGCAACACCGTGTCGAAAGCAGGGTGTGATGTATTAAAATATTTTGTGGTAATACCGTGTCGGAAACAGGTGTTGTCATGAGTTTTTTATGGCTTTATGTCACCGTTGTCTACTGCCGGATAATTGTCTGTGCGGGGTCGTCATTTATTTATTATTTATAGCCTAGAGATCTGGTTGCGATTATTCAGTAAATATGTTCTTTTTCGTAATATTATCTCGGTCACGAAGCAATTAGGATCTAATTTTTATATAACATTTTTTATTTGGAATTTTATGTTTTAAATGAAGGCATCGACGATTACTAATTTAAATTGTACTGAATTCTAGATTTAGTGTATCTATTCCTTCCAAGATCATGTTTCCTATAAATTTATAGGTTTTGTTTCCTATAAAATCTTGAATTCAATACATTATAAAATAGCAATCTTCGATGACTGCATTAATTTTTTTTGGATATTGCTGCTTTTGCTTTTATACCCTTTTATACATGCCTACTATTTGTTTTTTAATTATTTAATTAACAACGTGTTTTATGTTAGGTATATAAAAATACTTGTAACTTTCTTGAACTGTAAAAGCCCACTAGGGCATTGATTAATAAATAAATGTATACTGTTGTATTTTGCTATTACTTTGTGGTTATTCATTATGAATATAATTAAACTAGTTAACTTAGTTTACACCACTAAAATTTTAGTGGTGTAAACTAAGTTAACTAGTTTAATTTAATTATAATAAATAAATGAATGAACGGATCGTTTAACATTATATTTATTGGATTTAACAGTAAGTGAATATCATGTACTCAAAGGTGCATTTAAATTACGACGATATTAATTGTAGGTACGTGTGTTGAACTCAAAAATCCATTACAAAAATACTTTTGTGAATAAATAAGTAATGAAAAGGAATAAGAACAAGTTTTGGAAACACAATTTTCTTATCGATATACGTGTGTAGTCTTTTGTATTTTTTGTGATTTCGCACTTTCATTTTCCCATTTCACACTTAAAGTGATATTATTCCCACGTGTCGCTATAACGTACAGAAATGCTAAATTTCCTTTGTCACCTATTTCCCTAGTGAAATTGATTCGATGTCAGTGTCAATGAAATACTTTCTAGATTATTCTCCTAAAACACGGCATACAGGTTCCCTTTAGACCTGTTTTGATATTAGATAATATCTAACTGCGCTTACTGCTGTTGCGTACGAAATATTTTCAAATGTGTCATAGCAACGCCTCAAACCTCATATTGTCAAACATTTTCCTTTGGGATTTGAAACAGGGTCCACATTATGTTAGAAGCGGATATTTTACCAGCAGCCAAGCACCGCTATTATTATATTTGATGGAGAGTCTCGTTAGATCGGTACCGTGATGCAAGAGTGAACTAGCGTTGATAATAATCTTTGGTCAAGTGTTTCTGTACCGTTGAACATGTTAGAGAATGAAAACTCTAACCGTGCTGAATATCGAAGCCCCGTGTAAACTTATATGTAAACGGCCGTATGTAAAGGAATGTATGTAAACGGTCATCGAGACGTGTTATGTAAAATCTGTCTTATATAAAAACAGATTCCTCGAAAGATAGAAAATTCACTGTTTCGGATCAAAAAAAAAAGGTTTCAAGTATGATGGAAATAAAACATTTTTTTTTATTCGTCTATTTGTTAAATTTATAAGAGACACGAATCTGCATATGGGGGCATTATTAGTTATTTAATCACAATATTTTCGAGTATGTTCAAATTTTTCAATTTGAATGTCATATACACATAAATAGAATATTGCTTCATACTCTAATCAAAAATAGATATTATATTACCAGCAGTCATATCTAATGGTTAATGGAGAAGAAATCAATATGTATATATATATACTGATTTACGGAGATGACAAATTTCAACAATATATGGCGTTAGCTTAAGTTAATGTAAAACGTTGCACGTAAATAACGATGGGTGGGTATTATTTATCACTAATACACCCCCATCAATTGAGAATTAAAAATATAAAAAAAAACAAGTAGCAAGCAATGCAAGCACATAATAAAACAATTATATAGAAAGAAAAAAAAAATAACAAAATAAAGGCAAAAAATAATAAATCATATACAACTTCAAACAAAAAATTATATTTGTGGTGGTCAGTGAACGTTGCATTGTATAAAGTGATCGCTTAAGACAGCCGTATGATAAGATGTAAGTCCTGTAACGCACAAAACTTCTACCTACTTTCTAATTGCTTCGTCTCCTGGGAGACATCTTTATTATATCTTGATAAATTAGGTAATCAGTTTTCATTCTTGCTACAGAAATTGATATTTCCCTCATGAGGCGATACGCATCTCAGTAAACTTATTTCTTTAGTTATTAAATCAAATTATAAAAAGTCAAATTAAAAAAAGATTAAAAAAGATTATATTTTCATATAGTGTGTGTATGTGGGATATAAAAGCAAAGGCAGCAATATCCAACAAATTAGAAAAATTGTTTAGGGTAAGAACATGACGAAGATGCCTCACTGCGATACCTCGCGGTCACGGTTTCAGCTCGCTACCTCGATGTCGACAACACACGATTCCTAACACCTTTGCTGATTATTCTGCAGCTAATTCGTTAAGTTAAAACTAGAGAAATGTAATTCATATGTAAACATTAAAGTAAGAACCTAAACATTTTATTGACTTCTTTTTATTTTTCACTAAAATTCCTAGTAGAATCACCAAATAAAAACAATAAATAGGTAATGTTTATTTGACAATTAAAAAGATACTTACAGTGACGTGAACAATACCGGAATATTGATAACGACGCCTCTTTCAATTAAGCTCTTTTGATTTTATATAAGTTTTCAAATAAAGAAGGCTGAGGCAAATTTGACCAATCACGAGCCAGATCACATCGCTGCTCGCGGTCGACCACGATGTAAAAACAAAGTATTTTGTTTTCACGTAAGCATCGAGGTAAACCTCCATGTAGGCCGCATTGTAAAGCAGTGAGGTATCTTTCGGCATGTACGTGCGTATCTACTAGCGTGCGATTGTTATACATTGAGGTGACATCGAGGTAGCGAGCTAAACCGTGACCGTGAGGTATCGCAGTGAGGCATCTTCGGCATGTTCGTACCCTTAGAATGCAGTCACAGAGGATTGATAATTTAAAATGTACTGAATTTTAGATTTTAATGTATCTATCTATGTAAAGTTATGGGCTGTTTTTAGGATAAAATATTGAATTTAGTACATTCTAAATTAGTAATCCTCGATGACTGGATTATTTTCTTTTGATATTGCTACCTTACTTTTATACACCACACCATAATTTAACATAACAAAAAATATTTCCTTTAATTCCCAACATTGTTTCATCATTGTGTAATTGTGGCATTAAAATATTCCAGTTATATTTAAACACAAACTAAGAAAATATCAACAAAACTGAATTAGCTACCAAGGCTGTTAGTGGTTCAGCACATTATGTTAGTTTTCACTGCATTAACTTGCAATACTACCAATTTATTAATATAAATAATATTTCATAATGGATTGGCGGATTATTTTTGCTTTAAATTTGATTGCTTTAAATCCATCCAGATCAGGTAGATTTAAAGCAAGAAAACAATCATAAAATAACTATTTATTCAGTACTTTATCGTTTGGTGATGAGTTTTCATAATATTCAGGGATATATTTTCATCGAGATCCTAAGCAAAATTAGATTTTTTTGTGGTGTACAAAAGTACGACAGCCTTAGTAGTCCAATTGTTAAGATTGATGAACAAGAAGAAGCAGCTGACTTTTTATACCCTGGGTTCCAGGATCGGTTCCCAGCAAAGTCAGAATACATCTACATGGTTTTTCCAATACTGGAAGTTGCAATATGTTTCTCTATAGTAGTTGGGACTCGTGGACTGCTGAAAAATATTCTTAGGTTTTCATGGCCGTTCCGAATCTTTCGGGTTGAGTTTTCTGGGGTATTAAGCCGTGTATCTACGACATTTCTGACCGACGTTTCGGACATTTCACTACACATCACTCTTGTTGATGGATCCTGTTATGGGGTCCGAAACGTTTTCCAGAAAGGTCGTAAAAACACGGCAAATATCCTAGAACACTCCAACAATAATATCATGGAATGTTGTAGCGTAAAAAAATGAAAATATAATTAAAAAATCTTTGTGGAGAATCTAAATAAAATCTAATGTGAAAGCGTGCCATATTTAGCGCAAGGTCCTAAAGAGTAGTTATGAAAATTTCGTTTTCATTAATTTATATCGAGAGAACCAGGTGTCTATATTTTGAGCAGTCATAGTATAAGTATGGTATAACAGAACGACAACAAGTTACTTACTTGGTGTCGCTAGTCCGATTAATGTCTCGTCCAAATATCGTTTTGTGGAGTGTCGGTGCTTGTACAACGGGAGTGTTTCGACTCGACAGTCTTTGGAACATTTTTCTAGAGATTTTTCCGATTCCTTAAGACCATGGTATTCTGAGTACTCCACATACTACATGCTAGATGGCTTTTTCTACTGCTACAAGTGCATTAGCTATATTTAAAAAAGTTCTGAACTAACTAGGTGCACTTTCACTTTATATACAGAGCTGTCTTATTCTAGGGTGGTGAGATTAGCTGTAATAAAATAACAACCTAAATAATATTTCTTTAATAAATGAAAATTGACTTTGTGATAACATTTATTATATAATTAATAGGAAACCAGTAACTTGTTGAATTATCAACATATTTCGGGGTTAATTGTTCCTTCATCTGAATTCAAAATATACTGATAATACCATTGGCCCCGAAACATGTTGATAATTCAAATTATTGGTTTATACAAAGTGCTTTCCTGTTAATAATATAAATAATGTTTATTTATTCACAAATCATAAATAGATGATCAGGTGGACGCTGTCTGCCAGTCTGTAATTTAATCCGATAGATAGAGTGTGCCTGGGCAACCTGTTTTTGTATCTGAAAGGTTGACCGCTCACTTGTCTCGGTCCAAAATAGTGGACGTCAAAGGAGATCCTTTAAAGCGCCATGTCCGAAAATGTGGACTTGCGATGGCGCCTAAAAAACATTTTATGTATTTAAAAGATTTATAATAAAATAAAAACTGATCACGATTAAAAAAAAACAAAAATTTGGTCAATATATTTATCTACGATAAACAATTATTATCTTTGTACACTTACATATAGTAATGAGGCTAAAAAGAATTGCGCACTTCCGTCACATGTCACAACAACACGATCGAAAAATCCAGAATAGCCTAGCGTAATCTATAGCTTTTGGGAGGCATCTAAAACATTCGAGAAACATCAATAAAAGCCTGGAAGCTACGGGAAAGTTATCCTAAACACTGGGAACGCCTGGAAGGTTTGATACCAGTATTGGCCAAATATAAATAAGATCGCACACGGGAGTAAGAAAGTTGTTGTTGAACACGTTTGACAGGCGATAACTCAAGAGAAGTGAGCCGCGGGCCACGAGGTCAGCGCGGCCAATCTTGCGATAATTCGAGCGAATATTCTTGTGAAGTTCTTACTTACGTAGCGATATAATGTAATGTAATGTAATATAATATTATGTAATTACGGTAAATTTTTCATTATACGTTACTATGACTGTTTGTTAAAATGCAGAGTAAGCAAGTGAACAAGACTGGTATGGTGCTCATACGAGCCGAGGCTGCGAAAGAGGGGAAGAGGGTTTCTTGGTGTGGAAAGATGTCAAACTCGTGGAGGGTTGCTCAAAGTTTGTGAAGCTTTGTTTAATTTTGTCCATCTTGTGAAGATGGTAAACTTTGACAAGATTTTTTTGGGTGGCTGATTTCAATTGATTTATTTTGTATGACTTATAGTTTTGCGTATTTGGATTTGTGTATGCTGCTGAAAACAGGCGCTGCGCAAGTGTTGACAAGGAGGACCATGGATTTGTATAGAGTGAATTTGTTTGTCCGGTCCTATTGAAAACAGCACGAAGCGAGCCGTTGTATTGGTTCGCCTTAAGATGGGTGGTCGTCACCTGGTTTCTAGTATTGCTAACATATGAGGGGTACAAAGCAAAGGCAGCAATATCCAAAAAATGTTTTGAAGGCAGACATCGAGGATTACTAATTTAGAATGTACTCAATTCGAGATTCTTTTCCAGATTTGGATCGAACACTTCAATCCCTTCCAGAATTATGTTTCCCAATCACTTTTAAAAGCAAACATAACAATATTCTCGTAGTATAAAAAGCAAAGGTAGCAATATCCACCTCAGCCGATCAACCCGATGAAGGCGGCTTCATTCTAAAGTTGTTGCCGTAGAAGAGGTAATGTCGATTTTAGACTGAAACATAATAGCAAAAATACCAATATCCATTTTCCTAAGTTAAATATTTCTATATACATGTATATCTACTATAAACGTGTAAATAGAAAGATGTACATTTCATAGATTGCAGAAAAATTTTCTTGAGTAGGAATGATAAATTTTTGTGTATATTTGACATGTATATCTACTATAAACGTATAAAAAATAAGATACAGGTTTCATAGATTACAGAAAAATTTCCTTGAGTAGTAAGTGATAAGTTTTTTATGTCTCAGTGGATATTACTGTCTTTGCTTTTATACTCATCATAATTTATGTGTCAATAAGGTGCAATACCGTGTTGAAACCGGCATTTTCGTTATAGAGTAATGAGTAGCTTGTTGGTCTTGTGGTTAGGACACTCGCTCCGTGATCCAAAGGTCTTGTGGTTAGACTGCTAGTCTGGCGTGAGGGTCGGTCTCACGCCAGACTAGCAAGTTAGTCCTATTTTCATAGCACAAGCATTTACCTTAGTTTGAAAATAGTAAGAATATTGATGTGACACGTATTTCATGTTCGCATCTCTATTAAATAAAAAAAATAAAAAAGAGTAGGAGTCAGCGACCGCCAGACTTACTTTATGGTATCAAACCTGAAATATTTTCTGTAAATATAGCTTGTATAGTAGTACACTATAGTAGGTAGGAATGTTTGGATATTATGACAGTTGCGTTCGGGGGATTTTGATACATAATTCCTTTTTAAAAAAAGTGTAAGTAAAACGTTAAAATATAAGATATCAGGTAATATTGTTAAAAAATGGCCCGAATAAAAAACATAAAATTTAGATTTGTTACTGCTGTTAAATTACACGATAATTTGTTGAGTTCTAAGCGTATGGTGGAAGATATGACCCAGAAAAAGCGTCTGTCAATGATTAATATAAGTGTATAGTACTGTTCCGTTAAACATATTAAAAAATCAGGTTAGTTATTTTTACATTATTTTGGTACCTGTTATCTGCCGAAATTCCCCGAACTCAAATGTTATAATATCCAAAACTTCTTACATACTATAGTGTACATCTAAGTACACAAAATATTTCAGGATTGATACTATAACTGCTGATCGCTGGCTCTTATAAGACTATAGGTGTATAGACCTAAGTATATAAGACGCACTAGATTGCGGAACCGTGAATCGAATAACAAAATAAACCGACCACCGAGGTGAAACTGCAGTGAAACCCCGAGAACTTATTTGTACGGATATTTTATACGGCAGGTCTGTTTTATAGTGTGCAGGGTGTACAAGGTTGCACAGGGTGGGGCGGGTCTCACTTAGCGGCGCTCGCGGGAGGTGGCGAGTGACGATGTGCCACACGTGCTAATGGCGCCCGCTGCGGCCCTGCTGGACGCCGCGCACGCTACGCGGGGAAGCCGCGGGTGGCTCGAAACAATCAGGGAACAGGTATTTAATCGTTTCATCGGACGTGAAATCTAAAATACCGCCAACATTTAGAAAGTTATTTTTATTTTTGTGCGTTTTTCTAAGACCGCACGCGCACAATCGCTTTGATCTTTCTAATTACATTAATTTAATAATCAAATTTACATTAATTTATTAAAATATATTAGTTAGTTTTGGTTTTTTATTAAGATACATTAATAAGGTTAGTAAACCCTCGATATACATACCTTTATCACACGGGCATACAGTGAGAACAAGAAGCGCGACTTTTTCCTAAGCATATATTTAAAAAAAACGAAATAAGAGATATATCTCATAATATTTCTATCACAATATTATTCAGATTTTAATATATCATAATATTCTGCTAGTTAAATATTTAAATTCGATTTTTTTCCAAAAAAAATTAAAAATAAAAGTCACGCTTCTTGTTCACACTGCACTCCCCTGGTATATTGAGTGTTCCATACAGAATACGCGAAGATATGATGCGCAGGTCTCCCGTACTTGACTCGTAGAACAGACCAAGACTGTACAGCGGTAATCGTAAACCCGCTGACAGTGGTTGTTCTAAATATTCACAAAGGTGAATTATCCGGTTGCAAGTAGTCCAGTTGAAGTTCCAAAATCCAAAAACAGTAGGTAGAGCAGAGGTCAGAGGTGTTGAGTAAAAGTCAGAAGAAGTGGTCCAGACGGCGTATAAAGCACAGAACGGAATGAATCTGTACGCCGACGGAAGTTTAATTTATACACAAATTTAATACCTCCCGGCTTATTTCCGGGAGCCAATCACAGAGAGTTTTTATCGCGCGTTCGCGCACGCGAAATTGTCTAAAAAATAGCTCGGAAAGTTTTATTTACAGAATTCAAAAATTATTTAGAATTTTTACGCCACCCCCCCGGGGTTTTTATCACGTCATTTACATGGTGCTATGTCTTGCTTATAGCATGACGTGATTGCCTGGACCCGCAAGACCGAAGTTAATTTTTTATCAAAAAATATATACCGATCGCAGCGGTATTTGCTCAGGAAAATTTCACAATTAAATTTATAAAATTTGTTAACTATGATTTATACATG